>CANXYI011759160.1:0-12052 GCA_948208565.1 Hura crepitans
GAACTCATGCAACATATTTAATGTTAATAATTTGATTGCTTTTAACTTTATAGACTAGTACAAGAACTTAAAAATAGTTTTAAGATTTGAGAAAATAGCTTATGTGTTAGATGCAATAATCCCCTCGGTTTTATTAGATGATGTACTAGCTAAAGTTTAGTTGGCATATCTAAAGCATACTGAGGATAGTGATCTAGCATCATGCATAATACTTGCCTTTATATCCCTAGAGCTTTAGAAATAAGATGAGCATATGGATGCTCCTATTATCATCTATCACCTGAAGGAATTGTTAGATGAATAGAGCTGTATGGAAAAACATGAGATATCAAAACTTTTATTCTATAGTGAGATAGTGGAAAGAACTTTAGTGTTACGACACGGGTTGAAAATGAATAGGTATATTAAAAGGCTTGCCTCATTGGGTTTTGCAATGGATCACAAATTAAGTATAGATTTAATTCTACAATCCTTACTTGATTCTTATGCATAGTTTGTGCTTAATTATCAGAGTAGGATATCTACCGCTTTGCCTAAGCTCATCAATATGCTTAAGACTATTAAAGATTTTGTCAAGAAGAATTAAAAGACAGTCATGGTTATTGATGCTTCCACTTTTGCTACGAAAGGGAAGAAGAAAAAGAAAAAAAACCAAATCCCATGGCGAGGTTAAGAAGAAGAAGGCAAAGCAACTTGTTGCTACCAAAGAGACTAGCTCGGAGGGGACTTGCTTCCATTATAGGAAAGTTGGACATTAAAAGTAGAATTGTAAGGTCTACCTAGAGTCTCTTAAGAAAAAAAAGCATACTGATGCTTCCACATCAAGTATTTATATTACTGAGATAAATACTAATATTACTTTAAGTAACCATATATGGATATTAAATATTGTATGTGGAACTCCTCTTTGCTCAGATTTGTAAGGACTAAAAAGTAGTAGAAAGATAAATAAAGGTCAAGTGGACCTACGAGTTGCAAATGGAGCAAAAGTTGTAGTCCTAGCTATAAGGACTTACTATTTAAATTTATCTTATAGTTTATTTTTAAAACTGAATAATTGTTATTTTGTTCCATTCTTGAACAAGAATATTATTTCTTTATCCTATCTAGTTGAATAAGATTTTGACATTTCTCTTAATAAGGATAAAGGTTGTTCCATATTTTTGAATAATATATTTTATTATTTAGGGTTAAATGTCAATGGGATTTATATTCTTGATCAAGATAAATAAATTCATAACATAAATACCAAGAGACTTAAAAAGGATAACTTAAATCCATCCTATTTATGGCATTGTTGTTTAGGCCATATAAATGAGAGGTGGATATCTAAGTTACATAAGTCAGGTGATTTAGGATCACATGATTATGAATCATTTGAAACATGTGTATCTTGTTTAAAGGGCAAAAAGACAAAAGCACCCTTTAGTAATAAAGGAAAATATGCTAGTAGTCTATTAGAGGTAATACATAAAGATGTATATGGTTTAATGACTACACATGCTCAAGGTGGAAATCTCTACTTCACATCATTTATCAATGATTACTCATGGTATGGATACTTGTATTTGATGAAATGCAAATATAAAGCCTTTGAAAAGTTTAAAGAATTCAGAAATGAAGTTGAGAAACAATTGGGCAAAAGTATTATAACACTTCGATCAAATCGATGTGGTGAATATTTAAGCCATGAATTTCAAAGCTATTTGACGGATAATAGGATTATATCATAATAGACTCCTAAATATACACCACGACAAAATGGTGAATCTGAAAAGAGAAATCAAACCTTGTTAGACATAGTGCAATCAATGATAAGCTTTAGAATTGCTAAAGTCATTTTGGGGCTATACACTGAAAACTACTATATATGCAATAAATAGAGTTCTATCTAATTAATCGATTGATATAACACCATATAAGATATGGTATAATAAGAAACCAATTCTTTCTCACATAAAAGTATAGGGTTGCCTTGATTATTTGAAAAGGACTATGTCATGTGAGTTAGATGCTAAATCTAACAAGTGTCTATTTATTGGATATCTTAAAGAGTCATTAGGATATTATTTTTACAACCCTTTAGAATAAAAGGTGTGTGTTTCAAAGTATGTTGTTCTCTTAGAAAAAAAGTTTTTTTCTAAAAGAAGATAGTGAGAGTATAATAGAACTTGATGAAGTTTAAGAAATTCAGATAGACAATGATCAATTGATTAACCAGAAATCTATTACTTATATTGATAAAGTATTAAAAGAATCTATTGGCACATAAGCACCTAGATGTTCCACTAAAGTCTATATTATTATAGAGAGATATGGATTTCTCATAGATGAGAACAAACATGTGACTCTAATAAAGCAAGATGAGCCTAGTAGCTATGAGGAGGTTATGAAAAGTTCAAAATTGAAATTATAGCTAAAAGCTATGAAATCTTAGATGGATTACTTGTAACTAGGTATGGACTTTGGTTGATCCACCTAAAAAGATAAAACTTATAGGGTGCCTATAGATCTTCAAAAAGAGGACAAATATAGAAGGTAATGTGGTTACCTATAAAGCTTGCCTTGTTGTGAAAGGCTATCATTAAAGACAAGGAATTGACTTTAAAGAAACCTTTTCACCCATAGCAATGCTTAAATCCATTAGAATCTTGATTGTTGTTGCCACTAATTATGATTATGAGATATGGCAAATGGATGTGAAAATCGCTTTCCTTAATGGAAACTTGGTAGAGGAAGTGTATATGACATAACCTGATAGCTTTATGTCTGATGATAATAATAAGGTATGCAAGTTGCAAAAATCTATTTATGGATTAAAGAAAGCATCTAAGAGTTGGAACATCCATTTTGATGAGACAAACAAAGAGTTTGGTTTCTCACAAAATCTATATGAACCATGTGTATATAAGAAGGTCAATGGGAGTGCAATTATTTCCTATGTTAAATGTTGTTGACTTATTACTCATAAAAAATGATGTCTTGGTCTTATAATTAGCCCAAATTTGGATTTTTAAGAAATTTTCCATGAATGACCTTGGGGAAGCAACCTATATTTTTGGCGATAAGGATCTATAGAGATAGATCAAGAAGGTTGATAGGTTTTTCTCAGTCTATATACATAAACAAAATACTAAAAAGGTTTAGCACCGATCTCTCCAAGAAAGATTATGTTCTTATGGTTTATAAGAAATACCTTTCCAAATTTATGAGTCCTAAAACACAAGAGAAGAGAGAATGCATGAGTAGATCCTATATGCATTTGTTATAGGATCTATCATATATGTTATGCTATATAAAAGACTTTATGTATCTTATGCTTTAAGTGTCATGAGCAGATTTTAATCCAATTATGGAGAGAAACACTGGGTTACTATGAAAAATATCCTTAAGTACTTGAGAAGGACTAAGAATATGTTCTTAGTATATAGAGAAAAGGATCTACAAATAAGTAGGTATACAGTGCCAACTTTCAATTTGATAAAGATGATTGTAAATCTTAGTTAGGTTATGTGTTCATCATAGGAGAAGGAGCAGTTAGTTGGAAGAGTTCCAAATAGGATACAACTATAGATTTTATACCAAGGCTAAGTATATTGTAGCTTCAGAAGTAATGAAGGAAGCAATTTGGATCAAAAAGTTTATCATGGAACTAGGTGTTATCTCGAGCATTGTTGATATGATATTTGTGTATTGTGATAATAGTGGAGCTATAACACAATCAAAGGAACCATGATCTCATCAAAGGTCCAAACATGTTTTCAGATGTTACCATTTAATCCAGGAGTCAATTGGTAGAAATGATGTGAAAATTGAAAGGATCCCAACTTATCAGAATGTTATTAATCCTCACACTAAGCACTATCACATAGTAAGTTTGATTACCATGTAAACTCCATGGGATCTAAATACATTAGTGATTAGCTCTAGTGTAAGTGGGAGATTGTTAGTAGTATGCCCTATATCACATATGCAATAGGGACATTCTTGTTCATATATTTATTTATTTATGAATCAGGCATTCATCATTTGTTACAAAGTGCTTATATTAACTCATTTTGTGACACCTCCCAGCCAGTCTGGTCATTAAACCGGACAAAGAATGTCACACAACCATAATCTAACTTACTTAAATCTAGTTTACTAAAACCTTCTTCTTTTATCTCATAAAACATAAAAATTCATGACTCATACACATATAAGCTATATAATTAGTTAGGTTATTTAGGGTCTTAGTGTTAAAAATTCGGCAGCACAACGACTGCTCGGTGACACTAACCCAAATAGGTACTTGTAGAAATCAACATATCTATAACTTATAACATCCAAACTACATCCACCTAATATCATTATCTCTATCACAAATTATGAAACAACATGCCTCATTTAATACTCAACATATATCATAAGCAACTAAATTATCATCATCAAACTAATATCCAAAAATCATCACAATTATACCTTCATCATCATAAACATAAAAAATCTTCAGAATATTACAGAATCAAATTGGATAGATTATAAATCATTACATAACTTAATTAGATCAAAACCCTTATACAAAATTCATAGCAACCTCATGTGTACATCTACTTATTAAACTTATACATTATGATAATCTTGTATTCATTTATCTCTCACTTCACAAGGTCCTCGTGTGCAACCATCGGGTAGCTTCGACTACATAACTTTAATCTAAGAAAACTTATATGTCGTAACACAACAACAATGTGCTAAGCAATGCTGCTTAGTGGTATATCCAAGTTTATTATGATATAAGGTCAAAATTCATACATTACACATAAGGTTGACTTATCTATTTCATATAATTATACATACTAAATATTTCAATGATAAAAGGCCATTTTATATGTTAATATTCCAAACTATGCATTACTAATTTATTATGAAGCAAGGTATAAATGTATTTATAATAACAAGAATTAATCATGAATTTACTAATGTACTAGGCATTCATGTTAACTTTAGCGTAATTAAAACATACACAGCATAATAAGGTCATATATGTACATACAACTAATTACCATAACATACATAAGCCTCATTACCCACATATATATAACATTTATTATTTTGATAAGTTATTTATATTTCTCATATTTACATGCCTTAAACTACTTTATTCGTGTTATACAGTTGTTTTGCTTTGCCTATACTTAAAAGACATAAGCCCGACACTTAATAGTGGGATTACCTGACTACCAAGCACATGGTTATACAATGGCCCCATTGGACCTTATTGAGCATATGCACAGTGGCTCAAGTAGTCCTTACAGCAGTTGTACATGCCTACCATATGTATAGTGGCTTGGGTAGGCATCTTTACATGCCTACCATATGTACAGGTGGCTCAAGTAGTCTTTACAATGTTTGTATACACCTACCATATGTACAGTAGCTCGAGTGATCCTTACAGTGTCTATACATGCCTATAGGATCAGAGCACCTTAATAGCTGCTGTCTATCCCTAGCTGCTCAGTTAACCTATCCAATCTTAGTTGTCTAATTATATGGGTCATCACTATATAAGATTATATTCTATATGCATAAAGTACTTTATGTAGCTTTTATTTCAAGTGATTTGGCCAACATATGACAAAATGGGGTAACTAAAACATTTTTGTCATTTACATGGTTCCTTAAGCATAATAGGTTCATTCATTATCATACATGTATTATCATCCACACATTTTAGATAAGCATGTTCATTTCTCATCAATTTACATCATTTATTCATTACACAACATATTCATGCCATAGCATACACTTTGTGAATGCATTAGACACTAATATCCCTAACCTAGGCCATTTGGCAATACAAGCCTCTTTATGCCATAAAACTCCATCATATACCCTTTTTCCATCACATTATGCCTATATATAGGTTTAGTCACAAAGTTAACAAGTTCATCACCCTAAATTATCATATGCACACATGTCATGTCATACACCCTCTATATTACCATAAATCCATAACACATGTTAAATTACATAAAGTTCTAGTCAATACATAGAGTCCTTATTACCTAACATATGTTTTCATAAGGTCATATCATGCCTCATACCATTAAGCCCACATGCAAAAAGAACATTCCTTTTATAAAAACAACCTAAGCATACATCATATACTTATTACATACACCTTTCACAACTTTTAAGCTATATATATGCTAACCCATATGAGACATGCCCATTATACTACTTAGGGTTATTTAGCCAACTACCCAAGTTCACCATAACATTTCATTTAGTTTATATCAACCCATATTTGTTACTCACACATACACCTAATATACTATATTAACTCAAACATCAATAACTATAAGCCAAAACATTTAATATCCATGCACATACACACTTTTAACTCATAAACACACATATTACATGTTTTAATGAATACACTTCCCATCATATGCATTTTTAATATCACTTACTACTCTTCTATACTTCTTAATGAAGCTTATGGTATTTCTTGATTTCTATGTTGATCACATAAGAATATTTACTAAAAAAGAAAGACAAGAATCATATCTTGTCTAAGCACCATTCTTGATCTTTTTGTACATTTTCATTACAATAGCATCATTTATCATTCAAATACCCTATCACTAGAGTTTATACATGATGTACTATGGATTTTAAGAATGCACATAGACATCAGCATGCTCATGAATCATTTAGCTATGCATCTTCTTATTTTTACATGCATGATGTTTACATATCAAAGCTTACATCTTTTTCACTTTAATTATACACATTCATACCACAATCACTCTCATATATTTAAACGTGCATCCATTCATGATTTAAAGTGTTATTGCCATTGACCATATAACTCACATAATTCATACATAAGCATAGTCATTTGAGCAATATGTCAAAATGTTAACATACTATTTCTAGCATAGTTGGGGCCAAGCATAACGCATACACATCCATCTCATTTTGTAACACCCTTATATCCAACCGATAGCTAGTTTAGATATAAGATGTCATATGTTTGGTTCAATTTTTAGTTCCTCCATTACTCACTTGCTTTACTTGATTTAATTAATTTAATATACTTATTTTATCACAACTTATGTAATAGTTGAATTATCTTAACTTATAATATAACATGTGTTCATCATATTAAGTAACACATAAAAAAAACAAAACATGAATATTATTAATATTTAATAATCATTTAATACAATTGTCATCTACCTGCTTAATCTAGTAGACAGATAATTTGAAGCTGCTGTCAATCTATATATGTTTTGTGTCATATATAATATCTCTAATACACTAAACATAGACATGTGGTTCTAAGTGTTAGTGACCTAATAATAAGGCAAGTACACATTTAACACATAAGAATGCTAATGATGGGCTTTTCTTTACATGTTTAATTAGTATATAATCTTCTATTATTGCTGAAACTGGATCTGCCGCCTCGCCTGACTCAATCAACAACCTATGTATCAATAAAAAGCTAATGTATTGAGCAAAATTTGCTTAGTGGTGTATTATAATTTATGAAACTTATATTTTATGCTATTATTAAATTTTCTATATGCATTTCCTCATTTTATGTAATAGTTCCTTGTTTCTCTTGCATATGTTTAAGTACTTATGTTTATTTGTTTAACAATTAACTTTTTATGTCTTAACACATTATGCTATTTATGCCATTAATTATCATTTAGACACATGTATTCTTATATTCTTCTTTTATCTCATAGCTATGTCTTACCCATAATCTCTATTTATACACACATATAATTCAAACCTATCTCTTTTGTTTTAGCATTTTCAACCATGTTATCTAACTCTTGTATCGTCTATGTTTATATGTATTTGTATCTTCCTTTATTTATAACATGCATTTCACTTGTATCCTTTCTTCTCCTAAATTATACTTTTTTTTATTTAATATATTCCCTGAACTTCCCTATATTTCCATTAAATTCATGTAGTTTATTCTGTATAATACATTATTCTAAATATCATATTTATGTTCTAGTATCCTTTCATTAAGATTCCATCGATCTTTTATTTCATTATTCATTCAACCTAGCCCATACTTGATAAACTCAACCCTAATACCGGATAATTAGATCTCAACTCTATGTAATGGCCCATATTTTGGACCTCACAGTTACTGCACTAGCATATCATATGAATATAAGTGTGCAATGATCCTTTTAAACCTCCTGATGGTCACACAGGCTTGTGGTGGTTATGTTAGAACTCTTGACGGCTGCACCCACATAGAAATATATGCAATGGTTTTGTTGGACCTCCTGACGATTGCACCCGCATTATAATCAAATATCAACATATCCATATATGACTGACACCGAAGTGTCCTAGTAGTTGCTACTTCCTTAGTTGACTGGTCAACTTATCCAGTGGGTTATCTAACATATACAGGCTATTCTTAATTCTCATTATATTTCTCTTTCCAATCATGTTAATTTATTTACTTATCTCTCTTTTTATTTCTCTTTTCATTCATTTTATTCCATTTAATCATCATAGGAAAATAAAATGACTATTATCATAATTTTCACCACCATAACTTAATCACATTAATGTATAAACGTAACTGTCATAAATGCTTATCATAGCCAACATATTCCCACAGTTTTTCATATGCTTTAAATGATAAATTTCCCAATATACTTACGTTACTTATAACATAGTTACCATTGTCATATTCTCTCCTTCCTAATCCATGATTTAGTTTCTTTTAGTTTGCCATTATTTCTTTCCTTCCAATATATGTATCTCTTTGCTTTACTATTGATCATCATCATGCATTTCGTCATTTATTAACATTTGAGTGTTTACATATTAATTTGTTGTTATTTATGACTCGTTTATAATTTTCCTTAGATTTCCATTACCCATACTATTTCTTTAAAATTATCATTTATTTATTTTATTTATATATACCTTATTATTTTACACACCTAACTTTGTTTACATATCATATATATAATTTACTTAATTTATTTGATTTAATTACATTCACCCCTTTAAGTGCTTACAATTATGCTTTTATGTACCTAGTTTCCAAGATATATTATTCATATTAATAATTTTTATAATGATTTTTAAGTATATTTACTTTTCTTATTTTATTCACCATTATTTTCTAATGATTTTCCAAATATCCCATTATTATCTTTACTTATACTTGTAGCAAACCCTTTTTTATTTGCGTTTTGTGAAATGTATTAAGAGTCGCCACCAATTAGAATAAGTGTAATTGGACACTAAAATGGTTATTGGGTTCAGATGTCTTCTTATGCATGAGGAAGGTGTTAGGCACCCCACTTCGATCTTAATTAGGATATGTCATGATATGATACTTTCTAAATTAATGATTAATTTATTCATATGAATAATAAACTTCAAAGCTAATGACGACTTATATTAGGATTAAAGATTATTAACAATTTTTTTATTATTATTTGATTAACACTAACTTTGATTAACCCCTATTTTTTTAAAAAAAATAGAATTATAATGTGCACTGAAAATTTGACCATAGGTAATTTAACTTTTGTTGATAATTTTATCGCTTTTCATTCTATTTGATAGATAAAAATATTAAGTCAATGCTGATCTTTTTTATTTTATAAATTATAAAATTCTATTAACTTTTAGATTCGAAAATGATTATAAAAATAATAAAAAAAAATTCAAGAGAAAATTTACTAATTTTTAGTAAGAAAATAATTTCAACTGTTATTTTTGCTATCTTTTAAATCATTTATTTTTTTGATTAAATAAATAAGCTAAAACTAACTTTTTTTAAAAAAACAAAAACTTAATGAATTTTGTCATCATTTTTTAATCAATACTGACTTTTAAATTAAGTATCTCATAATTTTGCAGCCGGGCCCGATTTCAATAATTTTTTTACTTGAATAATCTCATTAAATAGAATTTATCTTTCTATGATTTATATTTTTTAGACCTTTTTAATATAATTATTCTTTAGTTTAACTTAGAAATTTAAAATGCCATGATATTATCAAGGTTTATTTAATTTAAACTGCCATGATATTACCAAGGTTTATTTTCAAGGTCAATAATTTTATTATTTGAATAAATAGTAAATTTGGATAGTTTCATGATAATTTCAAATAAACATGAATTCATTTTTATATTTGCTAGGATAAAATTAAGTATTTTCCTTTAGTAGAAGTAATTGCTTAGGATATATTTATGTAAAAGACATTAGTTATTCATGTATTTAGCTAAAATGACTTAAAACAATAGAGAACAAATCAAGTGCTTCCTAAATTCAAAAATATTGATAAACATTGAGTTTTATACTCTATCAAAATTATATAAATAGGCAAGAAAATAAATAAATAAATAAATAAGAAAAATAAAAAAATAAAAAATAAATATTTAAGCATTAATGTATTAATATAAGATATGCAAAAATTAATTAATTGATATAAATGTAAAAGGCATGAAAAGAAAATTCATAAACTTTATTGGTTTAAGGAAAATCCTAATTTATGGGAGAAATTTTGATTACTTCTATTTAGACATTCTGATTGTAGAAACTTCAAAATATTAGAGTGATCATTTAAAAGTTAATTGATAATTCATAAATTAACTCATCAAATTTTGCTAGTTGAAATAGGGATTAATATTTGACTTTTCAAGAAAGAAATATTTATCTATTGATAGGAACTAATTGATTTCCAAAATAAAAAAGGAAAATAAAAAAATTGAATTTGGTAGTTGTGAATTAGCAACGTTTTAATAATAATAATTATAATATAGAACATCGTATCATGCAATTTATTTATGAGATTTTTATAAAATTTTAGTAAGAAATTTGATTTATTTCATTTTAATCATCATGATAGACTATATACATAAGGTTGACTTTAATTATTACTTTTTAAAGAAAATTTATTAATTAACTCCTTAAATTATGCTATTGAAGTTTAATAACTAAGAATTTGACTTTTATGAGAAGGAAATATTCTTCCATTTAAAAAAAATTAGTTAATTTTGGAACTTTCCTTATATATGTACAATTTGAAAATGGATGGGTGATTATTATTCAACTAATTCTTAAATTAATTCACTAAATTGGGGATGAATATTTTGAAATTTAACTTTTTAAAGGAAATATTTGTTCATTCATAGAAATTAATAGATTTTGGCATTTTTATTTATTTACAAGGAATAGAAGGAAAATGTACATATAATTAAAAAAAAACTTTAATTAATGATTAAAACTTAACTACTTCCTATAATAATAATAATAATAATAATAATAATAATAATAATAATAAATAAATAAATAAATAAATAAATAAATACATATTATGCAATCCAATCCAATAATATTTTTCTAAATTAATAACTTATCTATTTTGAAGAGTAATTACTTCTCTTAATATTATGATAAACTTAAGAAGTTACTTAAATATATAAAATCTAAAATACTTACTATCATGCCAATGACATTTTATTCAATTTTATGTGGGCATAAATATGTAGGCATATTTAATTTATAAGGATTGAAGCAAAATTTTAATGGCTTATTTTATTGTTTAATGGCAAATTGTATAACACAACCTTTATTTTTTAGATTTTCAAAACACCCCACGAGAGAAATGACTAAATGCCTTCTTCTAGAACAATCCTTTTTATTACGAGGTCAGGGATAATCTTGACTTTTCTCATCTTGAACCGAGGTATAAAGATGCTCTTATTTTCTCTCTCCTTACTTTTCTTTTTTTGCAATCTGATCTCTCTATTTTAGCCTTTTCCTTTTCATTTCCTTTTCCCTTAACCTTTTCCTCTGTTTCTTCCTTTTATATCCTCTGTTGCTCTCTCTTTCATTCTCTCCTCCTCCAACAAATCTCTTTTTTGTTCCATTCTTTTTATCCTCATAAACTTAAAACGATGATTTTCTGATGATCTCACCAAATGCTTCCTTCTCGAGCCAGATTTGCCTTAGACTCGACAAAGATAGGGTTGTATCTTTTCTTTTTTTTTTTTGCTT
>CANXYI011759173.1:0-10153 GCA_948208565.1 Hura crepitans
TTAATCTCTAAAGAACTTGAGAAAAATAATTTGGGGCTCTGAAATTAAAAGAAATCATTTAAAAAAATTTGCCCTAATTTAGCCTATTTCTGCAGTGGAAAAATAGCCTTAAAGTTATGTTTAACGATTTTTTTAAAAAAATCAAATAAAATCCAATCTTATTTTCCAGCTTTAAAATTAAATTTTGACCCCTTAGGAACCTATTAAAAATAATTTGGAGCTAAAAACATTAAAAAAATCAGACTAAACAAAAATCTTCAAAGCTAGTCGACAAATGCTTTTAAAACCCAAGTTTATTATTCAATTAATTATTTTAATTAACAAATAAAATCAAATTTAATTGATTAGCCAAAATTAAAAGTATAGTTTTTTAAGAACCTAAAAATAAAATTTAGGGATGAAACTAATTAAATAATTAATTGAACCAAATAACAACATTTTTGTCTACCAGCACTGTAGATTTTCACAATTTTTGTTCATTTAAGCATATAAAATCCCAAAAATTCACAAAGCCAGAAAAAAAATATTTTTTTTCTAATTAGTTTTAATTTATATCTAACCAATTGAAAAGAAATAAAACCAAAAAAGCATACAAAAAATTCAAACCAAAATTTTAAAGTTTAACTACGGGATACCGACAAACTACGATAGTTTCTAACTTTTTGATGTAACTTAGCCCTGATACAATTGTTGGTTTCCATGGACTCATTCATAGTGTAAATAAAATATCCATAAAACCCCATCAAAGGTTCGAATATCAAAAAATTGACAAATAAAAAATTTATATATAATGAAATCACATAATAAGAATTTATCGTGAATTATCTACGTGATTCCAACATGTAGCTTCCCTTTTCTTTTGCTCTTCTCATGGGGTTGTTGCAAGACACAGTGATCCTCAGCTAGGAACACCTCTAAGGCAATCTACATAAGAAGTTCTTAGAAGAGAGCAACTTGAAAATCTAGGTGATAGTAGGATTTTCAAGCAGATGAAGAAAGAAGAAGAAATAGTGTGTTTTCAATTGTTCTGCACGGCAATTTCTGCTATAAAAAATGCACCCATGGTGGCTACTGCAATAAGGCTTATTTATATCATAAATAAACCCTATTGAGGTCAAATTTTAACAATTCAAATCTGCCTTAAGTCAGACTAGAATGGACCTATCAATTGGGCCTTATTATGTCCTATGCGCATAAGCCTTTTAATGGGCTTGTGTGCAATCAGCTTTGGGCCCCCTTTCATTATTCCTATATGGCACTCTTAGGCCCCATTTGGATTAATAATTACTCTATTTTAAGGCCTTTTAAACCTTTTAAAAGTCTATAAAAATTAAATGCAAGAACAATTAAAATTTGGACTCAACAACGCCTAAGTCCAAAAACCCTAATTTTCTAGACTTTTCATTTGCAAGTGGCCCCCAAGCCCATTTGCTCATTTCTTCTTCTTAATTCATCTTTCAATGATATCTCATATCATTAGAATATTCAATCGCATTAAATCTTCATCAAACTCCTTTTATTTGTAACCCTATAGGCTTCCAAAATAGCTTAGCAGTACATAGTAAATTAGAGTCCTAGTCTAACTAGGACTCTATAGGTTTAATCTTATTAAATCAACATCAATTCACTAATTGATATATCACTTGTATGTAAGTCAAGACAAGAATTTAGCCATACACCATGACTATCTAAGTGCTAGAAAGTTAAGTGGTTTGACTTAACCCTTTCATATACAGTTATGGTGTAATAAACTCCTTTCACTATCTTTTGTGACACCCCTACCCATTTCTACTTGAAATAGGCAAGCAGTGTCACTTCCCACTGAGGTCACCTATCCTAGGATTTCCTCAGGGGCCTTTCATTTAACTCTTTCTCATGTTTGACCAAAGTTGACCAAGCACTTCAATTACCCACATCTGATCACTTATTCTCTAATTACGCCCTATTTTGGTCCGTCAAAATTTTCCTTAGGCATTACTAGACAATTACAAAATTTTGGGCAGCTATTCCTAACCTAACTAAGCCTACAAAGAAAAGCACTTCTAATTCAAAACCCCTCCTTATTCCTCCTTTAGACCTTTTAGTCTTCCAAAAATAGCAAGCAACACAAACATCATTAAATTCATAGCAAGCAGGGTCATAGACCTATCAACATACAAGCATGCTAAAGAGAATATTCATTTATTGCGTAATACTACACACATATACTGATTTTACTTCATTATACACATAGCCCACTCTAACCAACATACATGAGTGCATTTTAACATACATATACACTATTCAAAAGAAAGTGAAATACCAAAAAAGCTAGGACAACTACACTATTCTTGATGTCTGAAGTTGACCTACACGCTGCTCATGACCTGCGCATCAGAACACCGGCATGCTGAGTACGAGACTCAGTGGTGGAATAATACAATCATATTATGTCTCATGCAATAGGCAACAGGTAACATGCAAGATTCCACACACAGAAGGTCATCCTAAGATGCTAGGTCATTCATTCACTTAACTCGATCAGTTATTTACTTATCTAGTTCATGCATCATTCATTTCTGTTTATGTTGTTTGTTTATATGCCCATAGACAGACTACACTTAAAGACACTAGATAGCGGGACTATCCTATGCAGTGGCCCACTTTTAGGGCCTAGGTAGCTACACCTACCTCGCTCGATAGCAGGGACATATCTATAGATCACTCTTAATATCGGACTAGCAGATAGCAGGGGCCTATTTGTAGACCACTCCCAATATCTGCGAAGAATAACACAGAAATGGATAGTAGGGACCGGTCCATAGACCACTCCTAATATCCACAGTCACACTAGATAGGATGCAGAAGCATCACACAGTCTCAACATCACCAACACATGGCAGTGGGCCCCAGAGAGACCTACGACCTAGCAGCTGCTTTATCCCTAGTTAATCGGTCAACCCATCCAATGGGTATCTAACTAATGGGCCATGACTATTCTTAACCATATTCAGTGTTATTTTATTCTTCAGTTACCATTCTAGGCCTAATCCACACATTTAATTATGATTTTGCCACTATCACAAAATCATTATTCATTTGGTCAGTTTTCACAACTGACATTATTCATTTGGTAATTTTTCATTTTATGCATTTCTTTTCTCAACTCATTCAAGCCTCATTTTAGAGGTTGTTTTACCTCAACATTTTTACATTTCATTTCTAATAATGAGTTCATTAATATACTAAAATTTTAGCCATGTAATCAATTCTAATTAGGTCCTAATTTTGGGCGCCTAACATCATCATTATTTGGTTAATTTTCCTAGCATGTATACACCTCGTATATATCATTTTTGCACACAAAATGAACACATTATCCCACACACACCACATGCACATTTTTGTGCCACCATTAGGCCATTTTCATTACGCACACTTACACACATAATTTGTTATCATTTTATTCTACAAACTACCTCAAAATTATGCCAATTACATGCCTAATACCAAAGTTCACCCAATTAACATTTACATACCCCAAATACATCCATACAAGTATTACAACTCAAATTGCACACACATGCAAGGCATAATATAATTAAGGTATTTCACATACCTAGGGTGCCTTTCCACCCTTTTCTCCACCACTTGGACTTGGAATTGTTTGCTCCCTCACCCTTGGATTTTCTCCTCCTAACATACACCAAATTTACTTAAAAAAAATCCAAGAAAATTATCTATAGCTCAAATAAAAATTCTAAAACCATAGAAGTTATTAAAATGGCCTAAATTAACTATACCAAAAATAAAAATGGAATTTGAGCATTTTCTCTTACTTGAGTTAGTATTCACTCAAGTAGTGAATTGTGAAAATTGGTTCACTTTTCTTGAAATTCTTGGTAGACTTAGGATGCTTGAATGATGGAGGCTTAAATTATATAAATTTTGGATGGATTTAGGGAAGATTTTGGATAGAGAAAGTGCAAAAATGGTGGCTTTTCTTCTCATGAAGCCATTGGCCATGGAGGTGGAAGGAGGGAGATAAAGTCTTCTACACCTATGGGCTAGTTCTGCATATTTAAAAGCTGGTGTGGGCTGGGCTTGATCCATCAATTTTGCTCAAATAAGGCCCAATCTCTTTACGCACAAATAAGTCACTTTTTGCTTGAAAAATTCAAAAAATATCCGTTATATGTCCAAATATTTCCATTTTAGTTGTAAAAATTCTCAATTATTGAGACTAAGGCTCACGTAAAATTTCAGCTCAAAATTCCATCGGGAGCAAAAATCACTATTCACCCTAAACTGAGTTTAAAATTCAAAAATTCGTACAATATTCCCTATTGCTCCAAAAATTCTCATTCTAGTTTTAAAATTCCTAATTTAATGTGACTAAGGTCCATGCCAAATTTCAACTTAAAATTCCACAGTTAATTTTTTAGCACTATTCATGACCAGAATAAAATATTTATAAAAATACCAGTTGATCTCAGAAAATTCTAATTCCTCCACCATTATACTCAGTGGAATTTTTGAGGTTCTAGGTATGGTATTTCTAAGACCATCTGACCGCCTTCTCAGGTCTCGGGACTGTCTTAGCCCGAAATCATTTTATCTCCGGAAACATTAGTTTATGACGTAATATAAATTATTGGTTTTGCTAAACTTTTTAATTCATTCATTTTCCCTAGTTTTAGGCCCATCAAATTTTATGATAAATATGCCAATCATCAAACTCAGAATGACAACCCACCCCACGAGGAACATCATCCGGGCCATCCAATACTATTCACAAGACTTTGACTTTTCGAGCATTACATATATGCTACATAATGTCCATATACATTGCTTAACTATCGTCAACGTACTTAAAATGAGCCATAAGCTTAACATGCACATTTATCTCCCATAATAAGCATATACACATAAAAGCACATACAGAAAGCTTAATAACATACATTACATGTTATAGCTCATAGTCATGCATTAATCAAATTTCGGTTTCTTAAACATCTTTTTACCACTTCATCATTTCAAACTCTTTACATTGTTTAACAAATGCCCATATTATGGAGACAACTATCCAAGGCTAGATAGCGGATATCATTGGGCCGAAGGTACTTGCACCTGTAGGTACGTAGACATTGGCTCGTAGGCACTCACATTTGAAGATACATAGACATTGGCTCATCGGCACTCGCATATGAAGATAAATAGAAACATTAACCCGTACGCACTCACACCTGTCGGTATGTAGAAACATTAGCCCGTAGGCACTTGCACCTATCGATATGTAGATCAATAGACCCCATAGGTTTCATACATGAAGGTAAGCTAGTAGCTGCTAAAAATCCTAATTGATCGATCAACCTATCTAAACTAGGTTGTCTAACTATATAGGCATCATTAAACTCATCATATTATGTCATTTAAGCCATTTATACATTTTACACCATATTATCACATAATTCATCTCATTGGCCATTTTGCACATTAGCAAGGCCTGAAAACATATGCCCATAGCATAAACAATATAATCACATTATGTAGCCAACTTAGGCTTACATAAGCTCATTATCACTAAAAGATCACATCATGTAGGTGTAATAGCTCAAAACATCAACATATCGCATCACATGTATTCATATGCCTAAACTCATACACTATTCAGCCCACACAAGCATAAGGCCTTCAATTTATGTGCATAACTCTTTAAGATCTTTATTAACACATTACAATGTCATAAAAAAACATATATTCTTTTTAGCTCTCATTAATACATCAATATGCCATCTAAAGCATCACTAGGCCTTATATGGACATAACATACTTTATACATGGACTTCTCAATTCAAGCACATTTAATCTGCATCGTTATCATGCATTAATGCCAGATAATGTATAATGCATCAAACAATCGCATAAAAGCCACATCTCTCATTTACACGCCATTTACACATAATATTGGCATTTATCAATATAAGACACATAAAGCCTCGTTACATAGCAAAAATCCATATGCAAGTAATGGTGGCATTTGGCCACACCCACATGCACACACTCATGCATTTAAACATGTTGAACCATTCACAAATGCATTTATGCCGTTTCCTCCATGTATACTCACATATTCACTTTATGCGGCTAAAGCATCTAAGACACATCAGATACACATTTAAAGTATTTGACCATTATAATAAGTGCACTCATGTTCTTTTTATCACATGTAAGCATAAACAATGGCATTTACACCATTTTCACCATACATTACGAAAAAAATCCATTTTAGCAAAGCTAGCACATAATTCATGCACCTAGCTTACATGAGGAATTCGGCCTTTACAAGCCATACATACAACATCCATAATACACATTTCAATCACTCAATATCACCATATAATAATATTCAACTAATTTATGCATTAAACATATAATGGCCATTAATACACAATATGTAATAAATGCACATAATGGAATTCAAAGCATTTTTATTCATTTTAAAGTGATTACACATACCAAAAATAGTTATCAAGTATGCCTGTAGCTATCCTAGGCTTTCTTTTTACTTCAAGAAGCTCGGTTTGAATTCTTACCTACGAATTCAAATAGGTTCGATTTTAGAAAAATCACAAAAAATCATATATAACTTCAAAAAATAAAATGAGCATACACACGCACTCATGGGCACCCCATAAGGTCTAGGAAAAATATCAAAATTCAAAGAAAATTACCTGATCATGACTTGGTCATAATTCATCTCGAGAAGGAAATCTCAATTCCTTTTGGGATTCTCCACCAAACAAGGCAATCTTGGTGTCTTTAGCTTTGTCTTGGGATGCTTTACCTCTTAAAAACCATTTTTGGAGTGGGCATAGAGGATAAAGAAGAAAAAAGAGAAGAAAAAGGGAGAAGAAAGGGTGGTGGAAATTGAGAGGAAAGGAAGGAGAGAAAGAGAAGAAAAAGGAGAGAAATTGAGGGAAAAAGGAAAATGTTGGTGAATTTATAGTATTTGGAAAAATATATTTTACTTTGTTTCCATAAATTTTTCTCCCCTCTAGAATGATCAAAATTCCTTAAAATGGATTCCCAAAATTAGATAAATACAAATCCTATAGACAACAAAAGAATCGGGCTTAAGAGACGAAAAAAATCAAAAAAAATTAGCATTTTTCCTTAGCCTAAAACTCGGTAAAAATACTTCATGATATCTAAAAATTTAGATTCCAAAGCCAATGGTCTATTTGTAATTTTTATGTATCTAGTTGTAATATTTTTAGATTATTTTAAGCAACTTTTGAATTATTTTACGGTCCAGCTTGCCTACGATACTATTCACAAGACACTGCCGTAAAATCTTCTTTAGCATTTTTAACCACCTAAATGACTTTGGATTAGCTTCAAACTTTTGCCCAAAATTCTCTTATAATTAATACTCCCCATTAGTACACTTAGTGCGACTCAAGTTTCGGGAAGCACTATTCACCACGAAAAAGTACTATTCACGAGAGTTAAGATTTTTGGGTCATTACAATTTCATCCATAGATAGATGGATAATCAAAAAAAGTTATTCAGGTGTTAGAATACATGTTAAGGAGTTGTGCATTGGAGTTTAAGGGAAGCTAGGACCGATATTTATCCTCAGCAGATTTTGCCTACAATAACTGTTATCAAGTGACTCTAGGTATGGCTCCTTATGCTAGAAGAAACTCAGTGTAATCAAACTTATTAGACCAAACCTAATAAAGGATGCAGAGGAAAAAGGGAAGATCATTAGAGAGAGACTGAAAGCAGCTTTTGACAAATAGAAGTCATATGCTGATATGAAGAGAAAAGAGGTGGAATATGAGGAGAGAGGCAAAGTATTTCTTAAGGCCTCACCTTGGAAGAAGGTTTTATGATTTGGGAGGAAGGGAAAGTTAAGTCTTAGGTTTATTGGGCCATACGAGATAATAAAACGTATAAGACTAGTAGCCTATAAACTAGCTTTGCCTTTGGGACTTCAGCAAATCCATGATGGCTTCCATGTATCCATGCTTAAAAGATATAGATCGAATCTTACACATGTTAAAAATGGAAGAGATCGAGGTTAATCCAGACCCATCTTATAAAGAATAACCTATGAGGATTTTAGACAAAGAGGTGAAGGAACTATGGAATAAAATAGTGCCTTTGGTAAAAGTTTTTTAGAAACACACTAGATGGAAGAAGCTAGTTAGGAAACAAAAGCTCAGATGAAATAGCAATAGCCTGGTTTTAGCTAAACCATAAAATATTAAAAAGTTGCTCAAAAATTTTTTGAGATTTATACAACTTAATACTCAAATTCTAATTAGCCTATTGCCATTGGAATCGAAATTTTTGGAGTTTAAGAAGTATTTTTATAGAAATCGAGTAACATTAAAACTAGTGATTTTAATTGGTTTTTCTCATTTTTCGAGCTCTAATTTTTAGAGGATTAGAGACCCTAATAAAAGTGAATTTTTACATGTAATGTAATGCCCGTGATTTTAGGCTCCGTGAATAGTGCCACAGGGTCTGGGAAGTGTGCTTGGCTTATCAAGTCACTTGCACATGGATCGAGGCAGTGGCACTAGTCATGAAACTTTGAGGGGCTTTAAGTTGATGAAAAAATTGAAATTTAAAAATGTAGTAGAACCAATAATTCATTTTAGATAGTAGAGAATGCATCTATGCAATAAAACTTTTTTGGCCCAGGATGTACCCGGATGGACCTAAAAATAGCAGACCCTAAAGCTAAAAAATTCCATTAGATCCACTAGTGAAAGAATTTTTGGATTCTGAGGTGGTTTGTAAATTCTCATAATTTTTTAGGTTGGCATGAAAATTGAGGCAGTTTGAAAACTATCATAACGATGGAATCTGGCCATAAAAATTTATAAGCAGATAGAGGGGGATCAAAATATGAATTTTAAAATGAACAGCATAATTTTTTGAGGTTCAAGTGAATTATTGTGAATTTTTGAAGTTTACCAAAAAAATCAGGATAGTTATGGGATTTTCGGGAAGTGTCAAGACCACCTTTATCATGTCAAAGTGGGGCCCATAACATGCCAAGTGGTCAAGGAGGCTTGCCAAGTGGCAAACCTCACTTGACAAGTGGATTTCCACTTGGAATGAAGAAATTGTCTCCCTCCCTTTTTCTTTGTTGTTGCCGACGCCAAGAATGTAGAAAACATAGCATAACTTTTTCATCCCTTCACCAAAAATAGTGATTCTAGTTGCTAAATTCAAATCTACCTATTTGGCACCACGAGGAAAAAGAATCAGGTGACAAGGGCTTCTCATTTGGGAGATAAAATTCGGCAAAGTTTACTAGTTCAGATTATCCAGCATAGTGACCCTTAGGTGAGTTCATGGCTGTTTCTCCTCCTTTTCTTGGGTTTTTTTGGCTACCATTTAATGCTAGGACGTGCCTAAGACCTATTTAGTTATGTGTGTGAGGTGTTTATGGAAATTAGAGGGCAGATTAGAGTCCACAAAAGGAGAGGAAAGTCACCGTAGAAGCTAGATAGCTTGGTGTTCTTAGGGATTCAAGGGACTTCCATCACTTGTAAGTGAACTTCAAGCCTTTCTTTCATGTAATAAGGTGCCTAAGATGATGAACAATAGTTTACGATGGCTGATATGTTGAATTTATGAATAATTTCTTCAATGGGAATGTTGATTAAGAGGACTTAGAGAATTAGGGAGCCATGTTTCAAAGGATTTAGAAATTAGGCCTTATTTGCTTGCTAATTTTGGTGGTTATGGATGCTTGGTTTGGATGTATGATGACTAGAATGTGAGTAAAGGACCTCTTGGCACTTTAGAGTAAGAATTATGGCAATTGGGACTAGAAAACACCATGGAATGCATCTCTTATGATTGCACCTGAGAATTACTATGGGTGAATATTATGTGTGATGTTATGTAATCTATGTGAATTGGCTTAAAATTGGGTATGTGTGTGTGTAATTGTGTTCATGGCACATAGGTGAAAATGAATATTGATATATGGTGGAAAGAAATGGAAGTATGCATAATTTTCCTTGATAACTCGAGAGTGTGTTGATGGCAATATGGCATGTAATGTAGCTTATGAAAGTGTTAAATACATGAATTATATTGGCTAAGGCAATTGGCTTATAATGACTATGAAATTGAACAATG
>CANXYI011759260.1:0-10887 GCA_948208565.1 Hura crepitans
TTTTTATTCTTATAAGTTTTCACTAGTGAACTTAGTGCTTTAACCTTTTAGGGTATGGAAAAAAACTGAAAGAATGGTCCCATTGAGCTTAAAGGAAATGTTTGGAATTCTTTTTTTAAAAAGAATGAAGAACTCCTCCTAAATATGGATTTTTGTATAAGAAGTAATCACAAGAAAAGGTTTAAGATATTTAGTGTTTAGAATGGTTCCCATAACCCTTTTTTTTTTCTTATGTTCACTCATCTTATGCCTTACAAAGAAAGATCAAGTTTTAAGCTTCAAAATTGTGTGCAGAAATGGTGAGTCATTCTTTTGAAAATCGTGAAATGCTATTAAAGGTGGATTAAGCATATTATGTTTCCTTTTCTATATTATTATTTTTATTTTTTATTAATTTATTTTTTATCTCTCTTAATTTACTTTTAATGGTACCATGCCATGAGATAAATGCTTATGAAAGGGATAAGACAAAGCTAATTGCTTTATTAAACTTTAATTAATCCAACGTAAGAAAAGAAATAACTATGAAAAAAAACAAAGACTTTCTATTTTATCTTTATTGAATCATTCCATATCCTTGATTTGCACAGTTTTGTTGCTAGTCATCATTCAGCTTCTGAGGTGGTAGACCAAAGGTCAGGAGAAGAGAACCTCACTTCTTAGAGAGTTGAGGGATAGTTGTAAGGTCTTGTAGGGCTATTATTAGGGGTAGGTGTTATACCATGGTTTATAAGGTCTTAAATGGCTCGACGGAGGACTTTGCACTTATCGGTAAGGTGACCAGTTATTTGGTGATAAGCATAGTAGAGGCTATGGTAGTTGTTTAGTGGAAGTGGTGTGGATTGATGCTTAGGACTTAATAGTTGAAGTATTTTCTCCCTTTTTATTCCTTAAACATTGATGACAAAAGGCCTATTAAGATATGCAAATTTGCAAGGATACTTGATAGGCTATATTCCTTAGTTACTCTTTGCCCTTTAGTTGAATTAACATCTATTGGAATTTTTAAAGCGCCTTATTATTGGGCTTTAAGCCTAAATTTCTCTTCAATAATTGTTTTTATAAATCTTATCATTCTTTATTCCAATGTTGTCATTGCTTTATTCATCATGCCTCTCATCACAAGCTAATTTTCACTTTTGGTTTTAAGTATAGTTAACATTTTGGTGGTGGAGAATGTTGAAAAAGAAAAGGGACTGAGTCTTTTCCTTTTAAGAGCTTAAGTGAATGATAGTCCCTCTAGTTAGTATGATGCATTATTACTATAGTTAGTATGATGTATGGCTACTATCTCTGTAGAATTTCATTTTAAGCATTTATGATGCTATACATGGTAACTAGTGTGGATAATTCTAACTATGCATGTTGTAATATATGTATGATGCATGGATGGTATGTATAAAATCAAAGGATTGTGATTACTCTAATATATGCAAGTGATGTATGCATGATATGATGAGAAATAGTGTAAATGCATTTGGATATGTGATGGATGAGGTTTCATTCTTGGTTAATGAATGAATGAATGTCACACCAACACTGAGTACGTGACACCCTCTACCTAACCTGTACACTAGACCTGAATAAAAAGTGTGCATGCATACTGATATTCAATTCCATTATCCATTTTTGTTAAAAAATGTATTAATTAAAACATTTTTTTGACTTATGGAGCTATAAAAACACTAAAAACATTTAGCATGCTTTACGAGGTAACTAATGGGTCATCATGTTGAAAATTCGATAGCATAATGCTGCACTGGGAAACGTTTCCAAATAGTAAACCTATTAAAACACTTCTAAATCAACAAACATCACAACATAGCTCTATATGGGTCCTCCTGTCATTCCATATCAACATAAAAAAAATCTCAAAGCCTCAGGCTCATCACAAGTAGCATTCTCACATGCAACATCAAGAGATGTCATGCAAGTCATGTAAGAAATATAAGGCTTTTGAAATAAATATAGTTTTAAGTTACAAAACTAACCCATATTTACAAACTAGGCCTAATCCCTCTAGAATGACAAGATCAATTCTATTACATTTACAATATGACCATTTTACAAAAAAAAAAAAGAAAACCAAAAGTACACAAAAAGGGCAGTCTTCATATTCTCTCCTATGGGGCAAAAGCTTTGACTCTAATCTACTACATAATTACCTATGCATTGCAAACAAAGCAACATGCTAAGCTTTCACTTAGTTGTGTAATCACTTTATCATGTATATGACAAGTTAATCATGCAATTTTTCATTTCATATTAATTGTATAACATGCTATTAATAGTAAGCATACAATATGGTTCATAAGTAAATAAGCATTTTTTTATATACATGCATGTCATGAAATGTGCATATGCCACATTATCTTTATACATATAGAATAACTATCATCAATATAAATAAAATGAGCCATAAGCTTAACATATTGATTTATCTCCTCATAATAAGCACATACTCATATAGGTAATTAAAGAAAGCTTAATAAAATACATTACATGTTGTAGCCTCGTAGTCATACAATAATTCAATTTTGAGTTTTATAATCATTTTTACACCATATCATCATTTTAAAGTCTTTACATTATTTAAAATATGATTATATCCAAAAGACAACTAACGAAGACTAGATAATGAATAACTTAGGCTTAAAGGCACTCGCACTCGTCGATTAAGCTCATAGGCACTTGCATCCGAAGATATGTAGAAACATAGGCTCATAGGCACTCATGCTCGTCGGCATGTAGAATATTAACCTATAGGTCTCATACCTAAAGGTAACCTACTAGCCACTAAAAATCCTAGTTGATCGGTCAACCAAACCTAACTAGGTTTTCTAAATATATAGGCATCATTAAACTCTATCATATTTTGTCATTTTAGCTATTTATACATTTTACACCATCTATACCATATCAGTACATATTTTTGTCTCATTGACCATTTTGCACATTAGCATGGCCTAAATATACATGCCCATAGCATAAGTCACATAATCATATCATGTAGACAACTTAGGCTTACATAAGCACACAACCACTAAAAAATCACATTACCTAGGTGTAATAGCTCTAATTTCTCATTCAGCATCATAACCATATTTCATAACATTAAATTTCTTGTTCACATGCCTTCCCTATAATCTTGTGTTACTTAATCATTGTTCACATAAAAGTATGGTTCGGGTCTCATAAATAAGGTAAAGAAAGCATATGACCTCCTGTAGCCGAATTAATTACCTATAACATTCACATGCATTCTTATGCCTAAAACTCATGCACCATTTGTCCCACACAAGCATAAGGCCTTTAATTTATGTGCAACTACTTTAATAAGCTTTATTAACACATTTTAATGTCATAATACACATTTATGCATCTTAGTTCCCATTAGTTCCTCATTTTGCCATTTAAAGCACTATAATGCCTTATATGACCATAATAACACACATATAGACATTTTGCATTCTAACCACAATTCTTTCTCATCAATTGCATGCATTTATGCCTTATAATGCATAATGCATCAAACATTTGCATAAAAGCCACATCTCGCATTAACACGCCATTTTACATATAATATAAACACTTATCAGTTTGATCGCACATAATGCCTATTTACATGGAAAAACCAACATGCAAGTCAAGGTGGCATTTGGTGACTTCCATATGCCGACATTAATGCATTTAAACATGTTAAACCACTTAAAATCACATTTATACCATTTTTCTCCATACATTACTCATACATCCTTTTTATGCCACAAATGCATCTAAATCATGTCATTTTCACATTAAAGGCATTCTACCATTACTATAAGCACACACGCATTCACTTCATCACATGTAAGCATGCACAATGGCATTTACACCATTTTCCCCATGCATTACTTATACATTCATTTTAGGCAATAATAGCACATAAATTATATACCTAGCCTAAATGAGGCATTTAGACCCCTCATGTCATACGCTCATCATTCATAATACACACTTATATCATCCAACATTACCATTTATCAATATTGAATTATCTCATACATTTAAACTCCTAATTGCCATGAATGCACTAATATGCCATAAATACACATAATGAATTTCCATGCAATTTAAAGTGATTACACATACCAAAAATAGTTGTCAGGTATGCCTAAAGCTCTTCTAGGCCTTGTCCTTGCCTCGAGAAGCTCAGTTCAAATTCTCGCTTACAAATTCAAATAGGTTCATTTTTAAAAAATTGATATAAAATCAAATAATTAACTAAAAATTAAAATGTCCCTATAAATGGCTTTTTAGGCACCTTAGGGACCTAGGAAAAATATTGGAATGGAAATAAAATTACCCAATTGCAAAATGCTCACAATTCACTTCGTGAAGGAAATCCTAATTCCTCCTAAGGTTCTCTACCAAATGAGGCATTCTTAGTGTCTATGGGTTCATCTTGAAATATCCTAACTATCGGGATATATTTTTTGGAGTGGGTGTAAAAGGAAATGAAGAAAAAAGAGAAGAAATAAAGGGGGAAAGGGTTTCAGCCCTTTAGGAGAGAGAAGAAAGGAAAAAGAGGGAAATGGTAGGAATTGAAAATAAGTGGAAGGAAATGGTATTTTAGGGTATTTATAATTTTTTGAAAAATTATTTTATTTTTGCTCTCATAATTTTTTTTATCCCCTTTAGAAGAATCAAAATTCCTTAATTTAGGTTTCCAAAATTAGGTAAATTCGAATCCCATAGACCTATAAAGAATTGGGCTCCAAAGACAAAGAAAAATGAAAAAAATTAATATATATTCTTAGCTAAAAACTTGAAAAAAATAATTTTCAATATCTAAAAATTTTGATTCCAAAGCCAATGGTCTATTCAGAATATTTAAGTATCAAGTTATAAAATTTTTGAATTATTTTACGATTCAACTTTGCCTACAACACTATTCACAAGACATTGCCTTAAAATACTATTTAACATCTTTAACCATCTAAATGACTTTAGATTGGCTTTAAACTTTGGCCAATATTCTTTTAGGATTAGTACTCCATGTTGGTATATTTAGAGTGACTTAGTTTTTGGGAAGCACTATTCACCTCGAAAAGTACTATTCACGAGAGTTAGAATTTTTAGGTCATTACATTTCTTCCCCTCTTAAAAGAGATGTCATCCTTAACATACTTAGTTTAAAGAGATGTAGATACTACTCTATCATCTGCACATCACTCTCCCATGTCGCTTCTTCCATGTCATAATGTCACAATAGTACCTTTACCAATAGCATTGTCTTGTTTTGCAACTCCTTAAGTTCTCTAGCTAAGATATTTATAAGTTCTTCCTCATATGACAAGTCTAGTCATATCTCTACTTCTTTAGCTGTCAACACACGTGAAGGGTTTGATCTATACCTTCTCAGTATCCAAACATGAAACTCATCATGAATCTGCTGCAACTTTAGAGGTAAAGCCAATTGTAGGCTAATAGACCCACACGTTTTATGATTTCATATGGTCTAATAAACCACAAACTCAACTTTCCTTTCTTACCAAACCTTAACACCTTTTTCCATAGAGATACCTTGAGAAAGACTTTGTCATTGACTTTATACTTGATGTCTCTTCTCTTAAAATCTTTATATGATTTTTGTCTATTTGAATTAGCCTTTAGCTTTTCTCTAATGATTTTCACCTTTTCTTTAGCCTTCTTAACTAAATTTGGTCCTATAAACTTATGCTCACTCAACTCGCTCTAACATAAAGGAGTCACATATTATCTCTTATATAATGCCTCATAAGGAGCCATACCAACACTTGCTTGGTAATTGTTGTTATAAGCAAACTCTGCTAAAGAGACATACTTATCCTAGCTGCCTTTGAGCTTTATGGCACATGCTTAGAGTATATCCTTAAGCACCTAAATGATCCTCTCTGATAGACTATTCGTTTGAGGATGAAAAGCCATGCAAGCCTGGTTCCCAAAGCATTTTGGAGTTTCCTCTAAAATCTTGACGGAAGATAGGGATCTCTATCTAAAATAATAGAAGATGGCACTGTATGAAGCCTAACTATCTCATCAATGTATAATTCATCCAACTTTTCCATGGAATAATTCCTTTTTACTATAATAAAGTGAGCTAACTTGGTTAATCTATCAACTAGCACCTAAATAGAATCATGCTTGTTCTTGGTCATCGGTAGTCTAATCACAAAATCCGTAGTGACTCGAACCATATTTCTATTCTAGAATTTCTATAAGATGTAGTAAACTAGAAGGAACTTGATGCTTGACCTTCACTTGCTAACAACTAAGACATCTAGTCATATAATTATCTATGTCTCTCTTCATGCCCGACCACTAATAAACTATCTTTAAATCTTGGTACATCTTAGTACTTCTAAGATACATAGCATATGGTGCATTATGTGCTTCTTGTAGATTCTACTATCTTATATCTTCATCAACTAGCACATAAATACAATCAAGATAATATAAATAACCATCTTCTATGATCACAAACTCGATAGACTTCCCCTTTTAGATCATACTTTTGATACTCTAAAGCCTATGATTATCCTTCTACAAATCTTTCACTACTTGTATCAAACTTCATTTGACTTGTAGCTTAATTAACAAATGACCATCATCTTGCAACTTTAAGGTGATATACATAACCTTCAAAGCTAACATAAACTTTATACTTACGGCATCCACAACTACATTAGCTTTTCTAGGATGGTAGTCAATAAGGCAATAATAATCCTTAATCAATTCCATCAATCTACTTTACCTTAAGTTTAACTCTTTTTATGTTAGTAGATATTTCAGACTCTTATGGTCAGTAAAGACATAGCACTTTTCCCTATAAAGATAATACCTCTATATCTTTAAAGGAAACACAATGGCTATAAGCTCTAAGTCATGAGTCGGGTAGTTTTTCTTATGAGGTTTTAATCGTTGTAAAGCATAAGTAACATGAGTACACATCCCAACCCAATCAATGAGGCATCATTGCATATGGTGAACTCTTTTCTTGACACTGGCTGAACCAAAATCAAAGCCTCAATCAACATATTCTTAAGCTTATCAAAACTCTTTTGACATTTTTCTCCCACTCAAACTTCACATCCTTCCTTAAAAGACATGTCATAGGGGCTGCTATTAAGGAAAACCCCTTGACAAACCTTTTATAATATCGAGCCAAACCTAAAAAACTTTTGATCTTAGTTGTGTTCCTACATAGTGTCCACTCCATTAAAGCCTTAATCTTAGTAGGATCAACCCTTATACCTTTTGCTAATGTTATATGCCCCAAAAATGACACTTCTTCTAGCCAAAACTCACACTTGCTGAGCTTAGCATAGAGCTTCTCATCCCTTAAAATCTATGAAACTATTCATAGATGCTTTTCATGCTCTTTTCAATCCTTAGAATACATAAGGATGTCATCGATGAAGACTACTACAAACTGATATAGAAATGGCCTGAAGATCTATTTCATGAGATCCATAAATGCCGTTGGTGCATTATTTAACCCGAAAGGCATCACTAGGAACTCATAGTGACTATATCTAGTCCTGAAAGCCATCTTATCTATGTCTACCTCCTTCACTCTTAGGTGATAATACTTGGATCTAAGATCAATCTTAGAGAAGACACCTGCCCCTTTATATTGATCAAAAAGGTTATTGATCTACAAAAAGGGATACTTATTCTTGATGGTGACTTTGTTTAACTGCCTATAATCCATATAAAGCCTTAAAGAATCAACATTCTTCTTGACAAATAGAATCAGTGCTCCCTATGGTGAAACACTCGGTCTGATGAAACCTTTGTCAATAAGCTCTTACAACTATATCTTTAACTCTTTCAACTCCATAGAAGCCATCCTATATAGAGCTATGAAAACTAGTGATGTGCCTGGCATAACCTCAATCCTAAATTCTAACTCCCATTTTGGTGGCAAACTAGGTAATTCATTTGGGAAAACATCCTCAAACTCAACCATAATAGGAATCTGACTTGCTTCTGATACTTCTTTTTTGTTGTCAACCATATAGGCAAGGTAGGCTTGACAACCCTTTCACATCATCTTACTAGCCACAACTACTAGTACTATATTAGCCATGCAATCTGATCTCTCACCAATCAATGTCACTTCTAACCTATCACTAGCTTGTAACATCATCCGCTTCCACTTCTAATCCATTATGGCATGATACTTGGACAACCAGTCCATGCCTAGGATATGATTGAACTCATTGAATGGTAATTCAATGAGATCCACTAAGAAAACATGTTCTTATGCTAACAAAGGACAATCTTTGTATACTTTGTTAACTATGATGTTCTGTCTTATAAGATTGCTAACCATCATATCAAAACTAAGGTCATTTGACACAAAACCCCAATCTATAACTAATGTTGTGTAAATATATGAATGTGTGGACCCTAGATCTATTAGTGTTAAAGTAGATAAATAAAAGATATAAAAAATACCAACTATAACCTATTAAGTGTCTACCTCCTCTCTAGCCCATATAACATAATGTTTGGCTAGAGCTCTACTTTTTAACTTGTCTTTCTAACTGGCCCTAGCTTTGCCCCTGATGTCTCTCTTTTGTGATGTCTCCAATAGCCTAACTAGATAGTCCCTCTAAAAGTGATCTTGAGAGCCATAACCCCAGCATACTCCTAGTGTAACTCTTTAACATTCATTTTAGTGTCTCCTATGGTAAGTCTCACAAGCTGGTGTCAAAGCACTACCAACCATGGATCTAGGAGCACCTGATATCAGAGTCTATATTCTAAAACCCTATCTTGACCTCTGAGACTGATCTAACTTCTTGCTCTATAGTTGCCTAGACTAACCCCATTTTTGTTTTTTATTTTTTACATACTTAGAACTACCTTGTCCCAAGCCATATGATCTCTTCTTAAAACTATCTCTCTTTTGTATTAAATTGTGTACCATCTTTGTGGTATGACAAGCTACTACCAAGGTTGAAAAATCCCTAATCTTCATCGGAGCAACTTGTTGTATAATATCTAGGTTTAATCCCTTATCAAATTTCTTGCAATAGTCTTCCTCCATAGCCACTACTGCCTTGGCATATCTGCTCAAGAGAGCAAACTCTTTCTCATACTTAGATATAGTCCTATGCTTTTCCTTTAAATCTATGAACTTTTAGTACTTCTGATCTAGGTAATGTTCGATTATATATTTCTTCTTAAACTCAAAGGAAGAACTCACAATTAAGATTAGCAGTCGTCTTATGCTTTCTAACGGTCTTTCACCACTTTAAAAGCTTCCTCTGATAGCATAGAAGTAATACATGATGTATACTCTTCTTAAGGACACCTCAACTACTATAAGATCCTGAGCATTTGATCTAGTCAATATTCAGCTTTACTCGACTCATCTAGCACCCCACCCTTAAAGAACTCAGCCCCATTCTTCAATAAAAATTCTATTTAAATCTTTTCAAATACCTATTACTCTTAAGGTATTAGAGCCGAAGTTGTGTGTACTGTAGCACCTGTAGTAGTAGTAGTTACTGTCACTTACCTGATAGACTCCAACATCATCTCTAGCTAAACCAGATAATGCTATTGTTCATGAGCAGCGTGTCCCACATCATTAGAGGTCACATACTCTTGTTGTGCCACACCATGTCTAATAGTCACAGGAGCATGGCTCTCTACTTCCTTCTATTCACTTCGAGTAGTGCTACAACTCATCTCTATATCTATAGGTAAGAGAAACAGATTATGAGCCCCATATGTAAAATGTTATGATGTAAACATACTACAACTACTATAGTGCTCTTGTTTAACCTATAGGTTTAGAGGAAAGACTAAATTAGGGCTCTGATACCACTAAGTGTGACACCCTCTACTAGACTCATACACTAAACCTGAATAGAGAGTCTGCATGCATATTGAAATATGATTTTGTTACCATAAGACCCAATTCAATTAAAACATTTCTTGACTTAAGGAGTCATAAAAACACTAAAAACTATTTAGCAAGCTTTATGAGGCAACTAATAAGGTCATTGTATTGAAAATCTGATAGCCTAACGGCTATAGTAGAATACTTTCCGAAATAGTAAACCTGTTAAAACACTTTTAAAAAAAATATTTCACAACGCAACTCCATATGGGCCCTCTTGATGCTTCATATCAATATAAAGAAATCTCAGAGCCTTAAGCTCACCATAAGCAATATTTTGACATGTAACATCAAGAGATATCATGCAGGTCATGCAAGAAATATAAGGCTTTTGAAATAAATATAGTTTTATGTTACAAAATCAACCTATGTTTAATGATTAGGCCTAATCCCTCTAGAATCACAAGAGCACTTCTATTATATTTACATCATGACCAGTTTACAAAAAGTACCCAAAAAGGGTAGTTTTCATGTTCTCTCCTATGGGGTAGAAGCTTTGACTCTAATCTACTACTCAATTATCTATGCATTGCAAACAAAGCAACATGTTAAGCTTTTGCTTAGGGGTGTAATCACTTTAACATGTATATACCAATTTAATCATGCAATTGCTCATTTCATATCAATTGTATAACTTGCTATCAATAGTAAGCATGCAATATTATTCATAAGTAAATAAGCATTTTTTATATACATGTATGTCACGAAATGTGCATATGCCATATTATGTTTATACACATAGCATAACTATCATCAACATAAATAAAATGAACCATAAGCTTAACATGCACATTTATCTCCTCATAATAAGCACATACTCAATTTAGGCAATTATAAAAAGCTTAATAACATGCATTACATATCATAACCTTATAGTCATGTAATAATTCAATTTCGGGTTTCATAATCATTTTTATATCACATCATCATTTTACAGTCTTCACATT
>CANXYI011759336.1:0-10958 GCA_948208565.1 Hura crepitans
ATATTTTCATATGTTTCTTTTTCTTATTATGTATAAATATTTTTACTTCTTGTTACATCCATTGCATTATTTTCTTGTTTAAATAATATGTATATAATTTATTTATTTTTTCTCAATAACTAATTTATGTCCCCTCATATATTCTACATTACCTTAGTTTCTTACATCCACACACATAAATTCTCTAAGCATCTTAGATAATTCTAATAATTATTCAATCATCAAATAATTTGATACATAATTGCTCCCTATCCATACTTTCATTTGGGCATATTGCATAATTATTTCTAACTACCTCATATAACTTTCATCATTTCTTCCATACCATTTTCGGCCTAAAGAACATTTCCTATATTCCCCTTTTCTTTTCCTAAATTTCATACTTTCATACTTCCTTTTTATGCCTAATTACATGTACAACTCATTAATCCCATGTACTAGCTTATAATCCAACATCACTAATTTTCCATACATATAAATAAACAAATTTCGTAGTATAAAAATACACTTATAGAGCTCTAATCCACCCATTCTTCTTTCTCTTCACTTCAATTTCATCTTTCCATCATCATGTCCTTTAGCCTCTCCAACTCCATAAATAATTCCTCATTAGAAATTCCATAAAAATAGCATCACTCACATAATTCTTCAACTATATAACCAATTACTTACTAATATACTTCAATTAACTTATAGAAATAACAAGGTTTATGAATAATACACTTACTTGCAAATGAGCTTTAGACCACTCCTTTCCAACCACTTTTCCTCTAAAATTTACCTTTTCTCAATATTCCTTTAAAGGCTTCAACATGATGATTTGGATGAACTATTAATTATCACTTGATTTCTTTGTGTTTATGGCTATTTGGTGGAAGAAATTTAAGGCTTAGGAAGGGTAGAAATTTTTGTGTAAATGAAGGGAGGAGGAGAGAGTGTTGGCTGCCATTTTATGAATAAAATATATTATTTTCATTTATATAGGTTGATCCAATAGCTAGGATTAAAAGATGTGGCATTACAAATGGATGGCTAGGATTTTTCCATGTGTATATTTATCAAAAATATCATTTAATCATTTACACCTCGTTAACTCCCTCTTTCCACTTGGATGGCCAAGATTTACCATGATACTATTTAATCCAATGGCCCAAAATGCTCTCTACATAATTATTTGTCATTTTCCTTATACATATATACATTTAATTGAATTTATTTCATTAATTTTTTTCTCATAGTTTCCATCTTCATAAAATTCCAACATTGCCATTTTTGGATTCCTCATAATTTTTTACCACTAGGGTGTACCACTTTTGAAATTTTCTGAGCACATTTTAAAATTTTTTCATTCAGCTCTAAGTAATTTACGGTTTGTCATAGACTATAATTCAAATTTTATTTTCGACTTTTAACCCCTTATATAACCTCAAATGATTCTCAAATTTTACCATAATGTATTTTATAATTAATACAAATTTTTTATCGGGTTAACTCCATTTGGCCTAGGAACACTATTCATGGGGCCCGCTCTTGAACATCATTTTTCTCACACTTTCTCATCATTACTAGGCCACATGTCACTTTCTTATTACTCCCATGTGTCTCTCTCCTCTTTTTGACCTTGAATAGTGAATTTTTCATTTTGTCCCAAGTCTTTCCACGAAACCATTTTGCCATTCAGTCATTTTTCGCTCCATAGTTCACACCAACCGACTCTACACGATCCGTATATCCATTTTATTCCCAAATTTTTCTTCTAATTCTATTTCTATCCCTATGAAAGTGAATCGAAAGTCGAGGTATGACAATAAGTGTTTTTCTTTATGCAAGTTACTATTTATATTGGGAATAGTGTCTTAGTACGACCGTTATGCTGTCAAATTTTCAACATGAGAATTTTCTAATTTTATTTTTGTAAAATAAAAGGTTTTTTTGAAAATTCATATTTATATAACTTTTAGGGTTTAATAAAGGGAATTTAAACTAAATCTTTTACATGTTAAGGTTATATTAGTTTGGTAATGCTTTGTGTGTCGCTACTTATTCGGGTCTACCAGATCAGGTAAGGGTCACCACAACTATGAAACGAAAAAGTAGTTTGACCATCTTGATGGACAATATGAAAGCTGGACCAGATCTCTTTTTAGGACACAACCAAAATGCGACATGTTGTTAAATAAACCATGTGAAGTATTTAATATTTATGTGTAAGCACCCAAGATTTAAGGGTATGATGATTACCAAAGACAAGGCTAAGCAACAAGTCAATTAACTTGAAACCTTGTCCACTCGAACTTGATAGCCTATAATTCTCCTCCTAGCTTTAAGCCCACAGGAACCAAACTCATAACCTATAGTCCATGTAGATTTCTTTGCCATGGTCTGCATGGACCTTATTCTTAGCCCATGGTTTGCTCATAGTGGCAACTTTATTGGGAAGAAGTAATATCACACTTCTCAAACTATGGTTGGCACTAAAAACTCATACATCACTCTATGTGTTAGAACTTATATTATATCTTAAAACCATGTGAGTATACCTTTAAGGACACCATGAAATGTCACTTATATGGCTTAATGTGTAGTGGCTATAGGCCTCCCCTATCGAGTTTAACCTAAACTGCATATAGGTTAAACCTTAAATCTTTTCCTTTAGATTTTTTTCTTAGGCACCCAATTATTGTAGTTAAGTCTAATTTGAAGTTTGTCTATAATCCCTCTTAGACTTCTAAGGGAAGTTAAAAAGATTTCCATTTAAATGGAGGAAAGGTTATAACCTACTTCAACTAGATTCAACTAATGAGAGTTTAAGTTCGATAGGTAGTTTAATATGAATAGAAATCTTATATCCCAATTGATGTATGAATTAAAGCCTGACATAATATAGAATTCTTTTCTATACCTTGAAAGGGAGTAATAAGGTTGGAAGGATCATCTGTTGTTATATATAGTCAAAGAAATAATATGCTTGTTCTTGTTCTAACTTTTATCAATCCTATTACATTACATATTTTATAAATACATCCCTATTACCTTGTATGGTGTTCCAAACATGAACCCATTTCTTCACTCAAATATAGGGGATTGCTAGCATATTTATCACTTATAGGCCTCATACCTTTGGGTATATCAAACGGTGAACTAACAAGTCACTTTTACCCTTGATTGCAAAGACTCATTAGGAGGGCTCCCCAACTTGTGGGAGCCCTTAAGACTTTTTAACTGAATATAAATCCGATATAATGAGATTACCAACTTTCCCTAGGTCGTATGATCCTAAGAGAGTGCATTTTCATTGTAAATGTGATATAGGTCTATTGCATTAAGCTTTGTTTAAATTGTTTGAGATAGGGCCAAGCCCATTGTGCCTTTTTACCTGAGATAGGATTAGCCTAGTTTCATTTCAAATAAGGCCTCAACACTATCCAATGTTTTAGGCCATTGCTTTTGCATGCATGAAAAGTCTTTTGGGTTAAAATAATTTGGCCCAAGTCTGAGCCTATGTATTGCCCTATGATACTTAGGTAAGCTCACATAGGAAAGAATGGCTAAATCACGTGTGCAAGAATAATAAGGTTGGAAGGCTTATTGGTTGTGTTTATCTTTGTATACATATATCATTCTTCTTCTTTCACCCATGTAGTAATCGTATACATCTGTATTCTAAGCTCACACCTTGTAGTTACATATCATGCTTATCCATGCATATCTACATTATGTATTACCATTTGTAATTTAAGTCATGCATCTTCATGTATACATATATCTAGTGAACATCATGAGCTAACATCTTGTAAAAGTCTATTATCACTATAAAAAAAAAACCTTTAGTAGCCAACTCATTGAGGCAATTTTCAAAAAATGTGTTATATAAAACAAATAAAATTTAGCTCTATATTTATTTTATAGCACTAATAAAAAACATCTTTAAGTTCAAGAAAATGTTTAGGCTGATATGAGGAACCACCGATACTGATAGCGCGAAAGTCACTTATTCTCTTTGGAGGCAAAGATTCACGAAAGACTATATAACTACTTTAATTGGATTACAAAATCTAATTTTCCTTTACCTAATCACAAAAAATCACATCCCAAATTTTTCTTTGCATAATCTCTGCATTCTCCCTTCGATTTCCTCTATTAAGTCAATACTAAGTCCTCTTTAATCTTGTTTTCTTATGGTATTTTAGAAATATCATTCTCTAATTTTTTTCAATCATCTTATATGGCTTTTCAATCTTATACTTTTTGCCATTGAAGGGTTTGCTTACTCACATGGCATAATGAAAGTTTAGGTACTATTTCTATAGGTGAATTGCATCTATGGTGGCATTTTTTATGTAAACATTAGCTATCAATACTAGAACTAGTTATAAATTGCTCTAGATATTTTTTATCTAAAAATGCATTTAATTACTGAAACTACTTAGAATTGTTAACTGCTCAGCATATGGGTATTAGGATACTCGAATTGTTGGGATTTAGCTCACTAAACTGATAGCAATGGTTTTCATCTTCATGCAATAATTTTTTTGGCACCAAGAAATATGTATTCAATTTAAATGGAACCAAACAAATATATTAGGTAGAGTCAAATTGATATTTTCTTTAACAACAATCATCTTCCTATACTACTTCATTAGGTGTTTTACCTATAACTACTTTGGTTATTACTTGCGCTGAAAATCAAATGAATGGCTTACCAATAATGCTACATTTGGATTATTTTTGCTGCAGAAGGATTATGTTAGTAAATTAACTTTCTATATTCTTTATACTATGAATTATTTTCAACTTCATTTTTCATTTATTATATATGGAAATAGGAAAAATATTAGTAAGAGCAAGTATATGTGCTGTGAATCTGATTACTATTTTTTTATTTTTCTTTTAGTTAATTCTTTTTTAAGTTTAAAATTATAGAGAATAAAACATTTGAATTTCACTTTTTATTTTTTTATCATTAAGGGTAGACATAATTATAAGGAACCATAATATCATTGACGGCTGTTCAATCCATGTTCTCTTAACAATATCTTTGGTATTTTATTTCTAAACTAATTTTCTTTTAGAATTTCAGGTCTAATGTCTGAAATTGGAATTAAGAAGATTTTTGAAGAATCATTGCTTCACTTATGCGAGTAATTTTCTATCTATCTTCTTCTTTTGATATTAAAGTTAGCTTTTGGAAAACATTACTATCCAATTTTCACTAATTTGATGAGTAGTATTTTAGATTCAGGATTACTCATGATTTTGATGTTACCTTGGGATTGCTTGTATTATTTTTTCAGCCATGCTTATATTCATTTTGTTGTTCTTAAGGAAAAGAATTTGGGCTGTGTAATTTTTAAGACAATGAGATAAATTAGTTTTACATTAAAACTCATAATAAGCATTTTATATTTGTTTGCAATTTAAGATATTAGTCTTTCTAATTATGTTTAATGGCTAAAATATATAGAGTGATGAAATATAACGGTTATGAACAAACGTAATTTTTGTACGCAGTGTTTCCTCATCTCCTTATAACAAGCATTTGTTGTTTGCATACAATTTTATACCTACTTAAGACTTTTATAATTTTTAAGGGAAATCCTAATTTTTTAATTTGATTACAAAATTCAAGGCTTTTAGGTTACTTTGCTGCAATTTCAAGATTCTACATGTTTGTTCTATATTTCACCTACTGCCTAATTATAGAATTTTGAGAGTTGCAGATAAGCAAGATGATATGCTTTTATAATAGCAATTCAAAATTCTATATATTTGTTCCCGAATTTTTCTTCATTGTAGCTAATTACTTGGTTTTACGCCCCTAAAGCAAGATTTTAAGGGTGCGGTATTGGATCATGTGTTTCATTTCTTTTATTCCCTTTTTACTTTATATTTAATAGTGATAATTTATTTTAAGTGATGAAATGTGATTGTGCTTTGAAATATTATGTGACGATGCCTGAATTTTGTCCTCGTACAAGGTGCTTTCTGATTATTATGTTTGTTTAGTTATGAGAAATGCCTTTTGATATAATTTGAATTGTATAGACATGAGGTTTTAATTTCTTTGAGAAAACTTTAAAGTAACTTGTAAGAAGGCCCATGAATCTTTCTTAGTGCATAGATGGTTAGTTATGATCCTTATAAGGGAATTTACATCAAAGTCTCTCTGTTGTAATTGATTTTTCTAGTGGGAGGATTCATTTTCAGCAGTAAAATACCTAAAAATTTGTAAAATCTACCTCATTTTGATAGAGTTTATGACGTAATTATTCTACATTATGAAATTCCAATCAAATAAGGCTTAAAAGAATTGTTAAACCAAATTTCCTATTCTATTGTTGCACTTGCAGCTATTTGGGTATTGAAGTATAGGTTTAGCATCTTAAAATGCTCATTTAGAGATGCTGGTTCGAAGACCAAGTTATTTATACTTTATGTTGCCTTTATATGCATATAATTATCTTGTTTTAATAATTATTAACAGATATAAATAGTTAGTAGCTAAAAAAAGTACTTTAATTTTTGTACTTTATTCATGTAATTCAATGAATTCTAATCGTGTAATTTATTTATTAATATCAATTTTTATATTGTAACTTATGGGTGATTCTATTTTAATAAATTGTATATTCATATCTATGCCGAGAATGATCAAATTTTAGTAACTTTAATTTGATCGTTAATTCTTAACAAGAAAAATGAAAATTTAAGAAATAGAATAAAATATTGAGGAAAAAATTAAAAATAGCGATCGATTTAGCGACTATATATTCATCGCTAACTTTTATAAAACAATAATTTCAATTAGAAACAGAAAATGATTTTTATAAATATAGTTTTTTTATTTTATTATGTAAAATAATTAGACCGATTAGCTAAGTTGCTAAATTTACGAATAAATTTTCTTTAAAACATTGCAATCGAAAAGTGGGTCTTTATATTTTTTAATAAGTTATTAATGAAATTAGTAGTGACCAATTTTTTTATCACTAAAGTGCAAAAACTACCAAAATAAATTTGATTTTAGTGATTGATTTTTTATTATAATTGGTCACTAAATTTTAGCTATTGACAACATTTAGTCATTGAAATACATAGAATCTTGGATTTTAGTAACTGATATGAATTGATCGCTATATATTGATAGTATATACGATTTTAGCAACTGATCTAAATCGGTCGCTATATGCTATTAGCGCTTGATTTGATCATTCGCTAAATTGCTTGATTTTGATAGTGTCGTGGAAAAATGTGAAAATGTTGTTCCATTGTGGCAAATAATTTGCAAGTTACTACATGTGAAGTGCTTTGAAATTCTTATTGGAGAATGAGTGTTTGGAGGCATTTCACTATTTTTTATAATAATTTGATTAAATCTTTAAAGGGAAATTGATTCGTCAATTTATTGTAAATCTTTCTTTTTTACAAGCCTGAGCGTTATAGGTTTATTTATTTATTTATTTTGTTTAATTTTAGTTATTCATTTAAAATGGTGAATATATTTAAGGGTTTAAAAGATTATGATTAGCAGTAAAAGAAAATGAAAAGATGTAACTTATGCTGCCATTATCTTTATCTTCTCCTATTAGCTGTTAGTGTTAATACCAAGTGCTTAAGTACTATTTTGTTAACCCTTTAAGCTTTATTGTGTGTCGATACCCATTGCTTAAAGTATAGTGTAATATCATATTATTTTCTAACAATATTTAGATATATTGTTCATTATTTTAATGCATTATATTATTATTTGCATTGTTTGAAAAAAATGAATTGGAAAAAATAGTTGTTTTCCTATTATTTTCTTTTTTCATTTTCAATTATATTTTTACTTATTTTTTTTTAAAAAATTCAATCATATCTTTTATTATTATTATTATTATTATTATTATTATTATTATTATTATTATTATTATTATTATTGTTATTATTAGGTACTTTTCAGGGGATTTCGAAGACTAGCAACCACCTCACTCAACTTCTTCCATTCTCATTTTTTCCATCTTTCTTATATTTTTGTGGTATATAAAGAATTTATGTATACAGATACATATTATTGTCTAATTTATATATAACACCTCCTTACATGATTTGCAAGAAAAAAAACCCAATAAAAAAAATGCACAACTCATACTGTGACATGTAATCTAATGTATAAAAATAAGTTAAAAGTATACATGGAAATGGGCCAAAATTTTCATTTCTTATTAACCTTTGAAAACAATATTGGCTTAATTTAAGAATTTTTCATTTAGTTTGAAAACACATAATATTTAATTTAAAAATTTTCATTTAGTTTGAAAATAACTTACTATTTGTACGTTAGCGTGCTGAAAATTCGGCAGCATAACAGCTGTATTGAAGCACTACTTAAAATGAAAAAAAAAATTACACAAACACACACTTTCATTTCTCATACATATAAATCTCCATTTAAACAACTAGCCAAACTCATTTACAACAAACATAACTTAGAGGCCATACACATTACTTTATTCTTAATCTATCATATCATGTTATCAAACTCATATTATGCAACCTGTATCATATGAGACATATATTATGCCTCTAAAAAACAACTCATATTAAGTTTATTCCATCTCATTCGAGCCAATTGTGGCATGTTATACTTTTTGAAATTAAAAGATAAATCCATGCACATACACATCCCATTATATGCCTTATTTTATCTTATAATGCAAAGATTTCATCTCACATGGAACTCACACATAGAATGATACATAACCAAGTTAATACAAAATAGTTCATCTCTTATTCATTGATAGATGTTTTGACTTCTGCTGGGACTAGACCATCTATTCCTTAGAAGACTAATAAAAAAACTATAAAAAAACTTTCCTAAGATGCAAGATGTCAAATAGCTTTAATATTTTTAAAACTCACATTTCGTAATAGCTATATATCTCATATAATTTTTCTTACTTGGAATATCACCTCTATCAAATAAAATGCAAAATTCTATTTTTATGTATATAATCTAATTAGAATATTGCATCAACTATCATAGGTGAAAACAAATCATGTTCTCTATTCTTTTCATTTGAACTGTTATAGTCTTAGTTTTTTTTTGTTCTTGATATCATTAATTACAACAAGTATCGTAATACTGACAAAAGTTTTTATTAAGTTCTACTCATAACATCTTTTGGCAATACTAGGTGACAAAATTTAAAGTTCTCCACATTCTAAACAATCATAACATAAACATGTAAGGCCTCATTAAACGCTTAGTCCTTTATACTAATGTTGTAACATCAAACTTGGGTATCTTCATATTAAATTCCTTATCACACTTTACTAATTGTATCTTTATTTTAAAACTATTGTAGTATTACATTGCCCATTTAAAAGTTGTTAACAATTTCTTTATTAATATCATCCATAAAATTTGCTTATTTCTTCCTAAGATTGTTCTATTGCCCAAATAAAGATCCTGTAGACACAAAAAAGTGTAAGATTGTGTTATTCAAAGGCACAAATAGTGATACCATAGGTATAAATGGCGTACTTAAGAGTACAGACCCAATGGTACAAACAGTGGAACCCAAAGGTACAAATTATGGTACCTAAAAGTACAAATGATGGCACTTAAGAGTATAAACTATGGGACTCGAAAGTACAAACTGTAAAGTATTTAATATCTAGCATATACACATCCTTGGTAGAGATAGGCTTTAATACATATTTTCGTATTCATTTCCCCTCAATAGGATCATTTCTTATCATTATAAGAAGTTTATGTTCATACGTGCTATTTAAGTATCTCCTTTAAAATGATGTGTCATGTGGTGCCATATTGGTTACCATAATTAATGCATTATACATAATCATATGAAATTATAAATTTTCATATTTCTTGGGTAATTTACTATGCATTTTATTATTCATACATATTTGTATTGCTTTAGGGGTTTACTTATCCAATTCACCTATCATATGATCATTTCCATACTTTTATATCCATATAAGACATAAAGACTGTGACATCCCTCACTTGACTCGATCGCTGGATCCGAATAAGGGGCAGCACCCAATTGATATCCAGACTATCTTAAAACCATATAATTTTAAACCTTTTTGATAAATCAATTTAATGTATAAAATCATTTAAAAACATGAAATAGCAAAAATCACTTTGAAAGTTAAGCTATTCGGAAATCATCATGTCAAAAATTCAACAACATATACCATTATGAATATTAACTTGTAAGAAAAACACTCCTATATGATCAAACATCAAATCCCAAATCACACTGACCCTCCTGATCATCCAGACATCTGTAAACATCTATCTCAACTCAACAAATACATAAAACAACAATCGTAACACACATAAACATAGACACATAAGCACCCACACGCATGCATATGCACGTGTTGGGGCACACACAGATATAAACATCCATACAAACTTGTTAAGAGTTACAAAACATTTAAAAAAATGTCTAGGCGCAATTCCTTTATATAACCACATAATTGCACCAACCTAAGATGTGTGTAGCAGCCCTATTGGACCTATACGTAGGTTACACTAGCCTAGATATGTTTAGTAGCCCATACATACCTATATGGCTACTACACTAATCTAGATATGTGTAGTGGCCCATATGGACTTATATAGCTACTACACTAGCCTAGAAGGCACTGAAGTACCCTAGCAACTACTATCCATGACTAGTTGATCGGCTAACCTATCTAGATTAGGTTGTAATTGTATGGGCCATACCTATTATTTATTTAGTTTCACATGTTTAATGTAGTTTATGTAAGTTTTTACAAGTCATTTGGCCAACAGATGAGTAAATGGGTTAATTAATATCCTTTTGTCATTTTGTCCATATCAACATCATATTTGATGCTTTTAGCAACTTTATATGCAAATCACATCATAATTACATTTGATTCAACTCTATATTGTATTACTCAAGCCATATCACATA
>CANXYI011759388.1:0-12867 GCA_948208565.1 Hura crepitans
TTTTGGGTGTAAAATAATAGCATATGTGTGTGACACATGGGTGTGCAAATGTGTCGCATGATTGTTAAGCTACTGGGACATTGACTAAGATCTACTCACCTATCAACACGAAAATACTATAAGGAACATAGGTGGATGCTAAATGCACATCATAACTAAAGAGCTATGAGTAAACATAAAAACATATAGAGCTAGATAGTTATCATTAGAGAAAGACAATAATGTTAATGTAATAGATCTAAAAAGTTAAATGATGAGAATGAATAGAGATGAAAGATATCAAAATAGACAAAAAAAAAGATAAGTTATGGAAACCATAAGTAAAAATAATAAAAAAATATAGAAATGAATTGAGATAGTATATAAACCGTTAGTAAATAAAGCAACTTGAGCTAATGTTAAAAGTGATGGTATAATATATAACTAAGATGTATATGATATTTAGAGATAAAGAATGTAGAGATTACAATGTTCACAAACCTTATGAGCAATCTAAGAGGGAAAGCATACCAGCAAAATTTTGAGGACAAAATATCTTAAGAGGGAAGAGCAATCACATCCTAAAATTCAGCACAATTATCATAAGGATAGAGTTAGAATTAGAAAAAAAAAGTGCGAAATGAAATGGACTTACGGATAGAGTAGAGCCAATTGGTGTGAATAATAAAGCAAAAGACAACTAAAAGACAAAATGGTAAAACTTAAAATGACCAAGGGCAAAATTGAAAATTCATAATTAGAGACTTAGGGATAAGTGGAACATGTGTACAAAGGTATGGAATATAAATGTATAAATTTGAAAAGAATAAGGTTCAAGAGTTGTTCTCGATGAATAATGACACCAGGCTATAAATGGTACATCTCGGGCCCATTTCATGTTAACCTTACTAGAAGCTAGTATTAATTATTTGATAAATTATAGTGCAATTTAAGGAGCATTTGAGGTCATATAAGAGGTTAAAAATTGAAAATGAAATCTAGATTACGGTCAACTATGAGTAGTAAATCATTCAAAGTTAAACCAAAAATTTAGAAAATGTGCTCTAAAAAAATTCAAAACTAGCACATCTTAATATTAAAATAATTTGACAAATATGAAAATCATGTGACTTGAATTTTTATGACTTCGGAACTGTTAGAAAAAATTGGGAAAATAAATTCAAGAAAATGAATATTTAAGAAACAATATGGTGGAATTATGGTGTAGGGAACAAATATGGTCATTGGATTAAACAAAAGCATTAAAGATCTTAGCTATCCTATTGTAATGTGAATTAATTAAGGTGGAAATTTATTAAAAGATATTTTAAAGGAAATTACACATGGAATAAATCTTATTATCTATGTGTAGCCTTCTTTTTAATCCTGGCCATCCATTCCACATATAAATGGGTGAATAGTAATATAATACTCATTTGTTTTCAACCCATACCTCTCTTTCCTCTCCCCTCTATGGCTAAATTTCATACTCTATTTCTCCACCATTTTTCTCATATCAAGTCAAAAAATAATTACCAAAAACTATAGTTAAAAGAGTGCTCTTTTTAGAATAATGCTTTAGCCTTTCTAAATTGCATAGGAAGAGAAAGGAATTTGAAGAGAAAAAGAAGGGAAAGATAAGGATTCAAAAATGGGTACTATGAATTTATGTGGTTGTTAGAAGTTTATTTGAGTATTTTAGGTAATTATTTATAGCATTACATTAAGGAATTATGTGATTATTATTATTTTGATGGAATTATCTTATGAGGAATTGATTATTGAGTTCATGGGACTTGAAGAATTGGTGATAGAAGGATGAAAGTGAAGAGAAAATGGTGGATTTTTAAGTGGATTTAAGCTAATAAGGTATGTGCATTCTCATATCATTAAATCTATACATTTTGTTTATGGAAACTTAATGGTTTTAGGATTATGAATTAATTTATGCAATTTATGAATGATAAATGTCATTAGGCAATAAATTAAGTTATAAGTGTATAGAATTGAGGAAAAGAAGAAGTAGAGGTAGAAATTATCCCTTAGGTTGAACATATAATAGAAAAGAAAATATTGAATAGAAGCTAATTTGATGAAAATAGTGGATTAAATTGTTCTTGATAAACAAGTGTTAATGGAAAGAACCATAAATAGAGAAATTAAAACATTTACATGTGAACCCCAAGCTTGGTAAAAAATGGTAATTGAGAAATAAAAAAGTATTTTCATAGGGTAATTATATATTATGTAAAATGCATTAATTTAGGTCTAATTATGACATTGCTTAAATTTGGTATCTATTTGTACATTTATTCATAAGGGCAAACATTAGAAGAAGTAAAGAAAGACTTAGATAATAGAAGCTTAGGATATATTGACATCTATAAATTATAATTATATAGTAAAAAAACTGTAGATATAAGAAAAATTAGATTTGTGAACCTCTAATGCATTCTGATAATCGAACCTAAATGAGATATGACACACACCTATATTCTTATCATTAACCATCTTTATTAATCCTAAGCCTATCTAGACTTAACACTTTTATTTTCATATTATTTAACATAAAATAATTTTTAGTTCTCCCTTAATCAAAACACAAGCACATAAAAACTAGTTAGGGCTATCATGCTAAAAATTCGGCCGCATAACAACTATCCACTAACACTAACCCAAATAGTAACAAGAAAAAAATTAGCACTTCTATATAAATAGTCTTAACACAACTACCACTATGATCATTCTTATCATTCTAAGTTGCTAATCAATAACCACAATCACACAATATCTCAACCATCACATTATCAATATATTATTATAACCACACATTCATATAAGATAGCCATACAACATATTATAAGTGTTACAAAAAAATTATATTTGCATAAAAGTTTAGGCCCACTCTTTATCCTATTACATATGAATGCCATACTAGGCTATTCTAAACATCTACATAAGACCAAAATATATAGCAAGATGTATAGTTCTATTGCTCTACACTGCTTTTTCCTTGAGGCTTCACTTGCAGTTAACTATTTACTACCTACGCAGCATAAAAATAATGATGTGCTAAACATAAAGCTTAGTGGTGTATTCAATGAAATATGCTCAATAATATACACACAAGGCACATAAGATACAGTTATATACACTAATCATATAAGAAAATATTGCATATAGGGAGCACATATGGTGACTATGTAGTTATTGATGGCATATAAGACATATTAAGATCATTTATGAATTATGCATTAGATAATGTTATATACCAACAATTTCTGCCTATAATAGCAATTTCCATATTAATGCCATGTCAGATTCCTTTAGAAGATTTTAGCAAGTCATTATGCTACTTATATTTAGTCCAGCCTATACTCAATAGACAATAATCCCAAAAATAGTGGCCCATATTCTAGACTCCATGGTGTCTGTAGTGATATGTCTAATTATACAGTTGCCTCTCTAGACCTTATGGCAATTGCATCCATATATAAGTGTACAGTGGTCTCTCTAGACCTTATGGTAGCTACACCAATAAAAAATTATTTAATGGCCCTATTAGACCTTACAGGTGTAGACCTTACAACTACTATAGTAGAACAAAATAGTATAATAGAAGTTAACAACATATGCATGTTTATAGAATGGCCTAGTTAGACCTTACGGCTATTGCACTAGCATAAACTAACATTGAAATGTTCTAGTAGCTACTATCTTCCCTAGTTGACTAGTCAACCTATCCAGTCTAGGTTGCCTACTCATATGGGTTTTATCTTTCATTCATTTTTAGTCTTATATACTTTACATACTTAATGTGCATTTTTTATGAGACTTAATTTATACATTATTGTATTGTTATAACTTATCCTCTAGTTACATAATTATTACTTTAGAATTTTTTGTTGTAACTTGCAAGCAAAAGTAAACATATATCATTTATATGAGCAACACATTTCTATAGATATATAATTGATACTTACATCAAACTATGCATATGTGAGTTATCTCTTAGTTTATAACTTCCCCATAAAGCATTACCATACATTTAGTTTTTCATTATCACACCAATTCCACCAAAGCAACAATTAGCATATATATATAATACCAATTTCTCATGCCATTATGTGCTCCTATGCCATCATTAATTTATCTTAAATCTTAGATACATATAAATTACCTTTACTACATTAACTCACACACATGCCTAGATACCATTACCACTTTTATCCATGTAAGAAGGTCTACCTTACCATTCATTATTCATCTCAATGATTATCCTATTCATCAATTAAATATTCAATTATCCTATTTACATTAACATTTTCTATTACATAGCACTTAGGCCCTTAACCATTATGCATAACCCATTTGACCACCTTCTAAAGTTATGCTTACTATTCTTTAATTCATGCTACAATTATACTCTTCATTAATTAACTACCTAACTAACATATTTATATCACTAACTCTTATTTAAAAACACATATGCTTCAATCCTCATGCCTACACTAATATGCCAATGTAACCTCTATTAGAAGTATGCCCTAAAGCATATGTAATAGGGTAGTATTCAAGTATTTAAACCTTGTGAATTCGTATGATAAGCCATTTTTCTTTATATCATGGTACTTTTATATATTACTTATATTGTTTGCAATGTTTTAAACCATGTTATAAAATCCCTAGTATATAATCACAATGCAAAGGAAATCATGAAGTGGTCATGATGTAAGATTCTTTTTGCTTGCAAATATGATATACCTAAATATCCTTGATCATAGTATTAACAAGATGGAACACTGTTAATGTGGAAAGATCAACACATGTTATACTTCTTGATTAGATTAAGCAGTAGTTCTCAAAAGCTATAAGCATAAATATTCTTAGAGTTAACATGTGGATGCTTGGAAAGTAAGTACATTAGAGACCCACCATAAGATCTTTACATGGATACTTAATCTATATCAGTCAAAGTATCTCATCATATTAGTGGCACAAGTATCTTTAAACTTGAGATCACTAACTATCTTAAATATAAAGTGATATACTTTGACTCTAAAACTTTTACTTAGAATAAGAAGTATACATAGTCAGGTGCTTAGGTATGGTATAACATATTTGATGATACGGTAATAATCAACAAAGGATTTATCACCCACAGGTTAAAGTGGGGAGTTTATCTCATAATTCTGATGAGTTACCTATATTCAAGAATCTCTGGGCAAAGCAAAGTGCCAAATGTGAATGGGATTCACTAAGGGCATTTTGGGAATAAAGGTGAAATTATTAGAACAATATGTTTATAGCTTATTTATACATACTTAGTTAAGCTATGAGTTAACACAAGTCTATACTTAAAACTAGATGAGGTAAGATGGTGAAAAGAGTTTATTGCACCATAACTGTATATGGAAGGGTTAAGATAAACCACTTGACTTTCCAGCACTTAAGTAGTCATGATGCAAGAATAGATGCCTCTCTTGACTTGTATATAAGTGATATATCAATTAGTGAATTAATATTGATTCAATGTGGTTGAATCTATAAAGTCCCAATTGGGCTAGGACTCTAACTCACTATGTACTGCCAAACTGTTCTAGAAACCCATATTTTCACAAACATAAAAGGAGTTTGAGGAAGATTTAATAAGATTGAATGTTCTAATTTTATGGGATATCATTGGAAAATGAATTAATAAGAAGAAATGAGTAATTGGGCTGAAGGACCACTTGCAAATGAAAAGTTTAGAAAGTCATCGTTTTTGGAAAATCAAGGTTTTGGACATGAGCCTAGTTGAGTCCAAACTTTTAATTATTCTTGCATCTAATTTTCAATGGCCTTTTAAAACGTCTAAAAGGACTTAAATCTAAGTATTGTTAATCCAAAAGGGGGCCTAGGAGTGCCACATAGGATTAATGAAAGTGTTGCCAAAGTAGATTGCATATATGCCTATTAAAGGCTTATGTGCATAGGACAAAAAATGGCCCAATTAATGTGTCCATTTTGGTTCAACTTAGGCCAAATTTTAAGTGCTAAAATCTAACCTACATAAGGTTTACTTTTTAGATAAATAAACCTTATTATAGGAGCCACCATAAGGATACATTTTGCTATAAAATTTCTATAAAGAACAATAAACACACACATTTTTCTTCTTCTTCCTTCATCCACTTGTAATTCCTATTAGCACCTAGAATTATAAGTTGATCTCTTCTAAAAAATTCTTATGTGGATTTCCTTAGAGGTGCTTCTTGAAGAGGATCACTGTGGTTTGCAATAACCCAGTGAGAAGAGCTCACGGAAGGAATATGTTGTAATATTTTTCAGTAAATCATGAATTACTGCTAGATTTAAGGTTTAGGATAGATTTTAAATTATTCAAGTCCATTATCATTGCTAGTTTCTCTTAAAATTTTAATTTTTATACTACATAAGATGGAGAAAAATCAACACTAGTATTAGAGCCATGTTCTTGGATGATTTAAAATCAATGGAAATTTTGAGTACGGTTAATATGCATGATATGTGATATTATGTATTTTAGGTTAATCTATGTGTTTTAATCTAATTTTGATTTTTCAAATTTATTTTCATATGATTAAATATCAATTTGACACATGTTGAAATTGGATTTTTACTGTTCTATGCATTGAAGTGGCCCGATTAGCAAGGAGGAAATCCTCCTATTTGCATAAAGGGTCTATACGCATAGAGAGGATGGCTATTTTTTATTTTTTATGCACAATTAGATTAAAATTGATTTTTAAATGATTTAATCTAGTATATAATGAATTAAAATGTGATTTTGATTCAAATTATATGTGCATAAAAATTAGAAATTAAAATATTTTGGAAAATGATTAAATCAAACTTTATAGTAAAACTATTTTAGCTGAATTGGTTACATATGATGTGTTTATTGATTTAATTGATCACTAAAAATTCCAGAATTAATTTTTCATATACATATGATTTATGTGATGTTAATTACATGTTTCTAAATAGTAAAAATTGCAAATAAATTTGATTAACAAACTTGCTTGATTATCAAGATTGTCATAATTTTGGTTCAGTAAATGGTCTAATTTTGTCACTTTGATTTGCCATGAGTTTCACAACTTTTAAGGTAACTTTTTTATAAAAAAATTGATCATTACTAATCCAAAAATATGTCAATTTTTGCTAGAACTGATCTATAGTGGTTTGGATCAATTTCAGAGTTCAAGTTGTAAATGATTTTGCAGTTAACTCAAATTCAATTCTTTATAATCAACTGTTTAGAAATTTTTAATTAAATAAATTTCAATATGAGTGGATTTTGTATTTTTGGAAATATATGTCACAAATTATCATAAAATAAATTGAATTAAAATAATTTTTAATTTATTTGGTCAATTTTTTAAATTTTAGTGATAGTGACATGTTGACTAAATTTTCTACATGAAATTGTGTTTTCTAGTGGAAATTTGGTTATGATACAAAATTAATTTATCTTTCTAATGGGATTAGGAATTTAAATTAATTAAAATGATTATAAATTGATTTGATCTAATATGGAAAGTGTTATCAAATTGATATTATGATTTAGGCCATTCATTTATGCGCACATCCTCCAACATGTATAAAGGAAAATTTGTTTTCTTGCATTATGATGATTTATCATTTTAATTCTAAAAGGTTATGAATTAAATAAACATGAAAATTTGATTTAATTAATTTTAATTAGATTAATAAAATTAAATTACATGATTAATATAATTGATTTTTCTTGTTTGAGCAAGAAAATGAAAATGATCAACCAATACTGGTTTTATAAGTGTTATAATTCTAGAATTAAATCGTAATGCACATTTTCAAACTTTAATGCATGTGATGCATTAGATATGCATGCTAAGGGTGCAGTTATGGTGTAACACTTCTTGCCCGATTTGTTTCTTGTTCGGGTAAGAGATGCCACTTCTCAGAAGGTTACCCATCTTAATCCTACACTCGCCCGTAACACATTTAACTCGATAAAAATGTTATTATATTTAATGATCAGCTAATATATTAGCTAGTTCTAGACACAACTAGACCTTACATAACAAAGGCTTATGTCCATCAATTTATATCTAGGAATATATTTTTGATGGCTTTGTTACAATGTGATACACGTAAAATCCTAAAAATAACAATCAAGACACATTCAGCATGCAAACAAAGCTCGTGATGGACTTTTCTTCCCTATGGCATTAATAAGTTATTTCCATTAATGCTAGAACTCAATCTACCACTTCACTTACCTTAATTGATAATCTATGCATTAACAAAGAAGCTAATGCACTGAGCATAATTATTTAGTGGTATATTCTAATACTATGAAAATTAAATTTTTAATTTCAATAAATAATATCCATCAGTATCAGTTCACTCTAACCACATCTTTATTCCTTTATATATTTTTATTTCTTTTTATTTCTAACATTCTTATATTTATTCTATTCATAATTTTGCTATCTCATCCCAATTTATCTTTGTATTGAGTATTGGTATGGTATTATTGTCTCTCATGCTCATTTCCAACTATATATCTAGTGATAATTTAATATATTTTCACTGTGTCCTACTTTATTGTATTCTCTAAGAATACACTCACATCTTTCCTTAATACATTCTTATAGTTTCTATTTATTCCTTTTCTTTCACTATATTTGACTAATCATTTTATCTTCGACCAACTTATATGTATTTGTAAGTAATTAAGTTCATTCATAGACATATTCCTCAATAAACTTATGTCAAATGCTCTATCATGATATGTAATGAGTTGTATTTATGTATCAATAATGTTTACTACTGTCTAATTAGTTCATTTCATCCATTATTTCAATCCACCTCTTACTTTACTTTATTTCCTTTCTCTTTCTTTTTCTTCTCGTTTCCTAAATTTGAATATTTTAATATATTTAATGGTATATTAGTCATTTTCATCTCATAATTCTTTATGCAGCCCATATTTGGGAGATATACTCTTAATAATAGATATTAGGATCCATCTTATATAGTGGTCCATATTTTAGACCTCGACGTCTATACACACCATCCATATGATAGTAGGGATCAGCTCCATCAAACCTCCCAATGTTGAATGGTAAGGATCTATCCTACTAGACCTCCCAACAAGCAAAATAGCAAGGATCAGCCCTGAGGACCCTCCCAAATCCCAAATATAAATCAAGCTCAAGTGGATATTAGGTATCAGCCCTGTGGGACCTCCTAAAACAAATATAATATGGGTAAGCAAGGATCAACCCATATAGACCTCCTAATACCAAGGTGTGTAGTGCTTACTATTAGAACCTTGGCAGTTGCACCTGCAATATGATATAAGTAGGAAATCGCCCATATGGACCAAATCCCCTAGTAGCTACTAACTCCCAAGTTAACCGGTCAACCTATCTATTAGGTTGTCTAACTCATATAGGCTATTATTAATTCTCATTGTATTTCACTTTTCATTCATTTCCATGCCATTTCAATGTCACAAGAAATTGAGTCATGTTCATTCTGAACATTGGTATCATATTTCATTCACATGAGTATGCAAATAAAACTATTGTAATTTATCATTGTAGCATGATTTTTCTCTCAATCCTTTTTTAAACATATTAATGCTTTAGTTTTGCTCATAGCCATTTTATTCACCATTTACACCATTATTATATCTTATTACTTACGTTTCATGAGTGGGAGTTTCTTTGTTCGCTTAATTACCCGTAAGTATTTTAAGTTACTTTTCTTAAATTACCCTTTTGTAGTGTATCATTAACTTTCTCTTAAGTATAGATTATTAGCTTACCTTCTATTATTTCATATATATATCCTTAATATTTTTATAGTGTCTTTAATTCATTCTTTATTTATAATTTATACCTCAATTCTTATTGATTAATTCTATAATTTTTATTTTGACTCAATTTCATGAATATAATTACTTTAGTTCTTAATATTACCTCTTTATTAGTACTAGTATTATTTTGTCAATTCCTTATTCATTTATACCTATGCATGTGTTTCCTATTTCCCTCTATTTCCACATTCTTAATTTAATTCACTTTATTGAATTATAATTTCATACTTATGCATTTTTTTACTTTCAAGACTTTATTAGATATTTAATTACTTAATTTGTAATCCTTATTTCATTAATTATGTGTCTATTTAATTACCCTTCTTATTATACTTAATTAATTCATAAATTTTTCTTTTTATTGATATAACGATTATAAAATTCCCAAACATACATGTATCCCATATGTTTTTCCTTTATTTCCTAGGTTTATATCATAAAAATACATTTTTTTAATTTTATTCCTCCTATTTAATTTCTTTTACTTTGATGTACTTTTATGCTTGTATACCTGTTTACCTTAACTTATCTACCCTATATCAATTAAACTATGTAATTTATTTCACACCTTCCTATAATTCTTATTATTGCCTTCTTATCATATACCTCTTTAATTACATGGGTATAATTAATTCTATTATCAACTCATTTCATTCTTTATTCTTTTATACAACTATATATTATGTTTTTCTTTATTTTCCTTTCTAGTCAATTATGCCATTTAATTAGGCATATTATTCTCTTTAGTTATGCCTACTTTAATTCAATTGACTATTTATCCATTTATACATATTTATTCATCATATTCACACTTATGTAATCTTCGAATTTAAAAAAATTCTAAGCCATAACCATTTATTCAACCTATTTTATTTTCATACATATCTATATTTACAATTTGCTACACTATGTACTTAATTAACCATAAAATGTTCTTGTTCACCTAATATGTATGTTTTGGTCATACTAAGTTTTTCATCCTACCTATTTTGTTCCATCATTTTAACCACTTTATCATAGTTCCTTTGAATCCTAATTATGTCTCCTAACAATAGTTTCGACTACAACTAAGCATTCAAGCTAAACTAACAACTTCCATAACACATAAAATTCTTAAAAAAATTCCCTATATAATGTAAATTCATGCTAATTAAATTTTATTCCTTCCTTTCTTTATTTTCTTTACTCTTACATATCCTAACATAAATGTTATATCAATTCTATCCATATATTTTATCCATCCATAACAACATAGTAATTATACTTCACATGAACCACAACATATATGAACCATAATTTAGAATACACATGCTTCATATGCTTAAATCCATCAATCCACTATTTTCTCTTGCTTAACTCCATCTTGTCATCACCTTTCCTCCATTTCCATCAAGTCCATAAATGAATTTCCTCATGAAAAAGTCAATAAAAATAGCATTAATCACATAATTTTGTTATATACTTGTAAACTATTACCTAATTACATTAATTAAATCACTTAATCAACTTGGGTTGAGAGCCACTTACCACCATGACAATGACCCTAAACCTTTGCCTAACATCTCCTTTCTTCCTCTAATTCCTTGCTCTTTTAATGGATTTTTGGGTAGCTAGCATAATAAAGCTGATAGAATAATCGTTTAATTGTAATATTTAGTGATTATTTGGTGTAATTTGATGAAAAAAATGGGGGAGGGAACTCTTAAGGCAAATTTTGGCCATTAGAGGTTTTGAGGGAGTGTTGGCTACAAACTAAATGAATTAAGTATTATTATTTGGGTATTTATACAAGAGATAGATGGCTAGGATTAAAAGTTGCATTATGCACTTGGATGGTTAGGATTTTTCCATATGTAATTGGTTTAAAAATATCATTTAACCCTTTACTCCTCATCTTCCAACTTAACTCCATTTGGATGGCCAATATGTAATCTAATAGCCAAAAATGTTCCGTATATAATTATTTGTCATTTTCCTTAAATATGTTCACATTTAATGTGAATTTGTTCCATTAATTTTTTTCTCATAGTTCCCTTCTTCAGAAAATCCAACACTATGATTTTTGGATTCCTCATGATTTTTTACCATGAGGACATGCCACTCTCAGAATTTTTGGAGTACATTTTTGAATTTTTTCATTCCGCTCTAAGCAATTTACTGTCTAATGTAAACTATAAATTTAGATTTCATTTTTGACTTTTAACCTTCTATATAACCTCAAATGCTTCTCAAATTTCACCACAATGTGTCTTATAATAAATACAAATTTTTGGTCAGGTTAGCTCCATTTGGCCTAGGAATACTATTTACGGCTCGGGTGGCACTATTCACCGAGGTCCGCTCTTGAACCTCATTTTTTCACATTTTCTCATCATTGTTATACTGCATGTCACTTCCTTATTACTCCTATGTGTCTCTCTCCTCTTTTTGACCATGAATAATGAATTTCCCATTTTGTCCCTTACCTTTCCACAAAATTACCATTTTATCCTTCGATCATTTTTCGTGCCTTAATTCACACCAATAGACTCTACACTATCCGTACATCCATTTTATTCCCTACTATTTCTTCAAATTCTAATTCTATCCTCACAAAAATGGACCAAAAGTCGAGGTGTGACATATGGGCCTAAGACCAATATGATTGATCTATATTGCATGAATTTTTCTTCGGTAAAATTGGGTTTGCATATCCTAGCCTTTTCTCTTATTTCTTCTTGTACTTATCTTCTCATCTAACTCCCCTCACATGTAACATAAGCTATTCTCAATTATATATGATGTAATTAAATTACTTAGGGTTAGAATAGAAAGAAGATATGCAAGGAGCAAAATGGAGAAAAAGGCCTACTAAGAAGGTCTAAGAAGAAATAGATAGAATTGTTCTTCTTTTTGGTTTCTAATTCATGCATACTACCTAAAGTCTAGCCCAATTGGTTATCTTGGTTTGAGAAATCAATGTAGCAAAAAATCATAACTAGATCATATACATATTT
>CANXYI011759432.1:0-15635 GCA_948208565.1 Hura crepitans
CAATTGGTTTTTTAACCATAATTATACAGGGAGCAGGTTATATATCAACACCAAAACCCATTAATGTTACACAATAGCTATAATCACAAGTGACTGGCTAATAGCAAGCAAGAGTAACCCCTGTCTTGGTACACTGGGAAGTAGTACATGAAAGGATCATACCAGATTCCTAAAGTATGTTGAGGTGATTATTTTCAATGAAATATAAAGAATGCAAGAGATTTTTGATAGGACTGAAGGTAGGGTCAAGGATAAAGATAACTAAATCTCAAAAAGAGAGATTTTGTAGTACCGATACTAGTTAAATGTGTCATGGAAGGAATGGTACAAGAAAGGAGAGACCTCTTTTAGAGAAAGAGGCAGTGCACTGTGGGATAGTGCAGTGTCATGGCAGGATGGCAAGATGAGGAGAGAGGGTCAGTTACAAGCATAGTCTTAGATTAGGTCCTAGTATCAAATAGTGTGCCAAAGGTAGAGATTAACATAAACCCAAGGGTTAGGCAGGCTTTTATAGGTAGACCTCAATTGCCTTCTTGGGTTGATAGTACTCCTAGTATAGGGGGTAACAAGAGTGGGCCTCCCATGTGTGTCACTTGTCAGAAGAGGCACTACGGGTAGTGCAAAGAAAGTAAGAGAGGAGAATGTCTCTATTATAGTGTTAGAGACTACTATAGAGAGAGTGTCCTCAGAGATAGGTAGAGAGTGCTTAGACATAGATACCTATTGTTACACCTCAAAGTTGGGGTCAAGGATAAATAAAAGGAGAGCATTCTAGTGCTAGTCAAGGTATTATAATTGAGGCATATGCTTCAGCTAGGCAGTGTGCTATGAAAGCTAGAAAAGAGGCTATAACAACAGATGTTATAACTGGTATTTTATTTATCTAATGTTTAATTCTTGGCTTTGATCAACCTTGATTCAATACCCTTCTATATATATACTGCAGAAGCACAAAACATGAAGTTGGAGCTTGAGCATTTTAATATAGACATCAGATTTTGCAACCTTATAGGGCTATGTGTGATTATGAACAAGGTGTGTAAGCAATGTCCTCTAGTGACTCAAGGGCATAGACTTATTGCTGATTGATTAATCTTCCTTTTTTATGAGTTAATGTAATTCGAAGAAGGATTAGCTTGCTAAGAATCAGTTTACAACTAATTGTGAGTATAAAAAGTTAACCTTCTAAACTATATAGGGAATGATAATGATAGTGGATGGTGAGGGGAATCTTCTAGACAATCTTGTCTTTGTTATTAAAATATAACAACTCTTTCAAAAAGGGTGAGTCATGTTTTGCCTATGTTATTGATTTGAATGTTTTAGCTCTGATCTGGCATATATTCCAATTGTATATGAGTTGTTTAATGTATTCCTCGATGAGCTACCATGCTTATTACATCATAGAGAACTAAATCTTAAAATGTAGGCGTATCCTGGTATTGCTCCAGTACTTATTGCTCTTTAGGGAATGGTAGCTACTAAATTAAAAGGATTGAGGATACAGTTGCAAGAGCTAGTTGATAAAGGTTTTATTAAACCTAGTGTAACTCTTTGGGGGAGTACCTATGTTGTTTGTATAGAAGTAAGGCAAGTTGCTCAGGTTATGTATTGCTTTTATAGGCACCTAAACAAAGTAATTATAAAGAATAAGTATCCCTTGATAGGATAGATGATCTCTTTGATCAATTGAAAGGGACTGGTATATTTTCTATAATTGAGATGAGATTTAAATACTATCCGCTAAGGAGAAAGGAAGCTAATGTTTCTTAAACTATTTTCAAAACCTGGTGTGGGCATTATGAGTTCTTGGTGATGCCATTGGGATGCACCAATGCTCCAGTAGCTTTTATGGAACTCAACAAATAGAACTTTTCAATCTTATGTAGATAAGTGGTGGTGGTGCTCACAGATGGTATTATGGTGTACTCTACCAACCAGAAAGTGTATGAAAATCACTTGAGGGTTATGTTATGGACCCTAAAAGAGAGACAATTTTATGCCAAGCTTAGCAAGTGTGAGTTTTGGCTAAGTGAAGTTTTTCTCAAGGCCACATAGTTTTAATAGAGGGAACCAAAATTGGTCTTAGTAAAAGAAAGGCGGTATTAGAAAGGGAACCACTTAGGAATATCAACTAAGGTGAGAAATTTTATGGCCTTAGTTTATATTACAAAAGACTTGTAAGAGTGAAAGACCATAGGGTCTAAATTGATAGAGGGTGGATAGTTGTATTATCAGAAAATTTTATATATACCTAATACGGATGACCTGAGGTCATAGATATTAAAGAAGACATATGAGGCTTCTTATTTTATGCATCTAAGGAGGAAATTTTGAACTTGAAATTTTATTATTGATGGCTTGGCATGAAACGATATGTGACAGAATATGATGCCAAGTGTTTGACTTGCTAGCAAGGGGAAGCTGAGCATCAAGTTCCCTATAGATTGTTGTATCTTATAATAATGCCTGAGTGGAAAAGGAGGAAAGTTGACCATGGATTTTGTGATGGGCTTACTTTTAGCCAGAAGTAAATACAATGTTGCATGGGTAATTATTAATAGTTTGACAAAGACAATTCAAGTTACGTAGTCAGGATGAGATAGTTAGATTTTGTGGTATGCCAGTGACTATCATTTTTGATCGGGATCCTTATTTTACTTTTAGAATTTGGAAGAAGCTACAGGCAACTTTAAGCACCAGACTAATTTACAACATAGTTTTCATCCTTAAACTGGTACATATATTTAAAGATATGTTGTGAGATTGTACTATTTAGCTTATGGGTAACTAGAATCTGCATATGTTAGCAGAGGTTGCCTATTATATTAGCTACTAGTTTAGTTGGGGATAGACCTATATGAGGCATCGTATGCTAGATGATGTAAGGCTCTTTTATGTTGGAGTAAAGCCAAAGAGAGGAAAATCTCTAAGATAGTTTTAATTAAAGAGGCTAAAGAAAAGGTAAAGTTAATCAGAGAAAGGCTAATGGTTGCTCTGACTAGATAGGAATCATATGCTGATTTTAAGTAGAGAAATACTAAATATACAGTTAGGGAAAAAGTGTTTCTAGAAGTTTCTCTAGGGGAAGGGTGCGGAGGTTCGGGAAAAAAGGAAATTGAGTTCTAAATTTATCGGATGCTATGAGAATATAGATCGGGTTAGACCTCTAGGATATATGCTTACATTACCACCTGAGCAACAATACATACATGATGTTTTCCATGTTTCTATCCTCAAGAGGTACAAATTACATTCATTATATATGATTCTAATGTCAAATACTGAGGTACAACAAGATTTGAGTTATAAAGAGGAATCAGTATAATGTATGGCTCATGAAATAAGTTAGTCGAAGAATGAGTCCATACCACTAGTACAAAGCTATGGAGATACCAAAATGCAAAGGAAGTTACCTAGGAGATAGACAGGCAAAAGAGAGCTTAGTATCCTTTTTTATTTGTTATAGGTAATTTTGAGGATGAAATTTTCTTAAGAGGGGAAAAAATGTAATGCTCATGTTTTTTAGGCTCCGTGAACGATGCCACTGGGTCTAGGAAGTGTGCACAGGTTTTCGGGACTCTTGCATGTAAATCAAGGCAATAACACTAGTCATGAAACTTTGAAGGGCTTTAATTGGATAAAAACAACAAAATTTTAAATTTTAGTAGAACCAATAATTCATTTTGGATTGTAAGCTACCCCTTAGTGCAATAAAAATTTTACGGGCTAGGCTTGTCTAAGGATTAACCTAGACAGACCCAAAAATAGTGGACTCTGAAGCTCAAAAATTCCATTGAGTCCATTGGTGAAAGAATTTTTTGCATTTTAAGGTTGTTTGCGAATTCTCATAATTTTTGAGGTTGGCATTCAAATTGAGGTAGTTTGAAAATTGCCCTACAAATGGAATTTGGCCATAAAAATTTACGAGCATGAAGAAGAGGTTAAAATATGAATTTTAAAATAAATGGTGTAATTTTTTGAGGTTTATGTGAATTTTGGTGAATTTTTGAAGTTTGCAAAAAAAAAATCTAAGATGTTTCAGGGGTGGTTCGAGTGGCTATATACCCCACTTGTATACTTGCTAACTGGCCTAGGGCCATGGAAAGTGGCAAAGCCACTTGACAAGTGGATTTTTCCACTAAATAAAAAGGTAAAGATTTCACTTCTTACTACCTAGAAAATGATGCCACAGCCAGCCTTAGAGGCTATTTTTAGCATTTCCTTCAGCCATTTCTAGAAATTCCAAGTTTATGAATTCATTTTGAGATGTTAGTGAAGTTTCAAAAAGAGAATAGAGGCAAAATGAGCTTCCATAATTATGTCAAAATTCATCAAAGGTCCTAGGGTCAGTAGCAGTTTAGTAAGGGAAAAAGGTGAGCTATCATGGATTTTTCTTTGTTTTTCCTGGGTTTTCATGGCTAGAAAATGGTTCTTTGGGGTGCCTAACTTTTGTGGGGACATGTATGGCCTTTGTTTGAGGTGAATTAGGGCAAGGTAGAGCTTAAAAGAGGTGGAGAAAGTCAACGTGAGGGCTAAAAATGAAGGTGGGCAGCCTTAACATAGTGGAAATGGCATCTTTAAGTGAGAGAGGTAAGTGAATTCCACCATTCACTTCATGCCTTTCAATTTCATTAGCTTTTCTTATGAATTAAGGGTGATTAGAATGCAGGAAATTGCTTAGTGAGGTGTTTTCTTGAAAGAATTTTAGTGTATAAAATATAGGAATAGGAATTATATGGTTAATTGATAAAAGGAAGTGATGTACATCTAGATTGGGTTATTGGCGGAGAGGTATGTAAATAGCTAAAGTGTGTTTATATTGTTTCAAGCATAGATTAATGACTTTAACAGGGATGTGTAATGGTATTTCTTTTGAAATTATGGAAATTTCTATGATTAGCATGAACTGTAAACATGGCTGAAAACTTAGCTGTAATTACAAGTGTGGACACGTTGCCTACTATAACACTAGATAGTGTTTAGGGTTGGAATTTTATGTGCGTTAAACCTATAATGCATAGACATTGATTTAAAGTATGTATATGTATATATGAGATTGGTCATGGCATACATGGCCTTGGTAATGGCATGGCATGTGTGGTGGGAAGTGTACATGTATGGATATATATTAGTATAGAAATATACAAGGTGTGTGTGTGATAAGTGAGGTTAAAATGTATGTGTGGGCAATAATTTCTTTAGTGGCTAAAGGGAATAATGGCATGGGAAAGCATGGCTAGTACAGTATGTGGGCATGTTTGGTGCCTATGGGTGATGCAAGGTAATATGCATGTAATGCATGATATTAAGGTGACATGAACTTAGTAATATGTATTTTAAATGGTATGAAATGGTAAAGGTTCATATATGAGCGTGATTAAGCTATTGATTAATGAATAATTATTTAGTGAAAACTATGGAAATGCATGATTGAGCCAAAAAAAAGGGTTGAACCCGAGGGCTTTGTTAGTGTAAATATGTATGAAAGTGATGGAATATGCACCTATTAAATGTACCTACAATGATGTACTTATGTGAGCTAAAATGGCTTAAGTTATATTGGCATGAATTTAATCAATGTACACCATTAAATGGCATGTATCATAGTCAAATAATGGCATGAATAATGACCTTAATGATTGACCTGAAACTTGCCTTTAAGGGCTATGATTTAAGAATGAATTATGCACTTATCTTTTATGCTTATAATGGCTAGTATGAGGAATCTTTTTGGTCAATATGAATGCCTAGATTTTGGCCTAGATTATGGCCTAAGTTGTGGTTGGATTTTGGCCTATGATTGCATGAAATAACTGGTGAAAACAAAACTAAAAAAGGAGATGAAAGGAACCTAGAAAGATAAATAGAAACTTAACTGTCCAAAATAACCATTTCCTAAAGTAATAATTCCTTGGAAAGTAAATAGCATAAAATTATAATATATTATGGAATTTAAGCTAGCATAATATATGATAATTATTAAAAATTGTACCTTGATTATATTTTATGATAAATTCACTCGGTACAGCCTATTTGTGGCTATACCAGATCGGGCTAAATTTCAACTAAGCTATAAAAACTATAATAGTCTTTTTTTGAGTTTATAATATTATAAAAAGTTAATCAATAAGGAAATAGACACTGATTGAGGTTAAATGGCCCACTAGTTATACACCCACTGGATGGGTTGATCGGTCAACTTAGGGATCCTTAGTAGCTGCTACACTATCTACTTTTAAATAGGGTCTGCACAGCAGCGTAGGTCCCCACTAGGGCCACTGTGCCAGTCTGTTTGATAGACAACTTTCTACTCTAGCCACTTAATGCTAGATTTGATATTTCCAGTGTAGTGGCATAGGTCCCTATGGGCCACTACATTATTCTATTAGGCAGGCCAATCAATTTGGCAAACACATGTACATTATCACCAATAAGTTATATGATGCCAGTGTAGCAATGTAGGTCCTTGAGGGCTACTACACTAATCTATTAGACAGACCTATCTATTAGGCAAACAACCCCTTATTATTTGTACCTTAGGTTCCAAAATTCAATTAAGCCAGTGTAGCGGCATAGGTCCAAAATGGGGACCACTATACTAGAATATTATTCCCTCTAGATTAATTGTTTGTTAGGGATTCCTCTTGAGTTAGGCGAGTTAAAATAATTGAATAAGATTAATAAATCCATATATGACAATGGAATATAAGATAAGGGCTATTTAGTAATTTTCCACTGATAATGAATAAAGGATTAATATGGTATAGTTTGTACATGAAATGTGTAATAATGACCAAACACATAAATTATATGACTTGTAATAAGTAATTGGATAATTACAGATAGAAACCCCTTATTAGTAAAATGATAATTTTGCATGACAATGTTTAAGTTGAATTGAGAAGACAAAACAAGATAAGTATAGAAATTTTATGCATGGATTAACTATTGGACATGTTTTTAATGGTTGAATTCACCACTGAGTATTTTTATACTCAGCATACTTATTTTGGTGTGCAGGCACCCTGATTAAGGGCATCTCCTTATAAAGCGTGTAGTAGAGTTCAGAGATTGTTTTTTAGTACACTAATCTTGTATCAATATATATAGTTTTTGAACTCTATATACTTAGGTAGGGAACATAGGTGTGATCTATATAAGGGACATATAATAGTTTTTGTATAAAGTAAACTGTGCTGTAATTAATCATGTGATGGTTTCTCTTATATGGATAAAATTTGTGTTGATGCTTGTGAGCTTGAGGCTCCTTGTGTTTTTATTATGGCCTAAGGGTTATGATTTTTGTATGATATATGATGTTGATTGGATGATATCTAGGGGACCAGAAGGGTCCAGGAGATGTGATATTTGATATAGAAGTGTTTACAAGTAGAAATGAATTTTGGGATAGTGACCCGGGCAGCTGTTGTACTGCTATATTTTTAGGATTACTAGATTGTGTTGGAATCCCTCTGTAATAGTCTAACATGATGTAATGAACTCAAATGGACTATAGGAATAGACCGAACTAAATTTGGAGTTAGATAAAATTACCCAGTGTAGCATAAGCAAAAGTTAAATGAATGATCGTGGTAAAAGTGAAATGGGTAACTTGGAGGAAAGTGCACCGGTTAGTGGGTTTCTTCGGGAATCCAATAGGGTGTGTCATAGGTAGGCTCACACAAGGCATTCAACTACTTCTAACATGCACACACATTTCATATAGCTTGTAATTTCACATGTAAATCAAAATCTTAATTAAAACAAGTCATACGGATAAATATACCCACGCTAATCACAATTTACCTATATACTCATTCTATATGCCTTTTTGGTCCTGAATGGTTTAAAACCTCTAAATCATGATTAATTTCACTCATTGGCATCAATTCAATTTATAAAAGGTTTATTCCATCATACATAGGCTTAGGGCTATTTATTTCATCATGATGTTGCATTTCTCATAATATTAATACTTATGAGTTTAATTTCCCAAAATGCCTATTTTCATACAACTGCGCCATACACATGCCAAGGGGCATTCAGCCCTTAATATCCTCACCCTCACATTTCTTTTATCATCATAGTTAAATACCACATTTAGCATAATTTGCATTAATTACACATTTTTGGTATTTATTGCCATCCATATGATAAGTAACAACATAAGGCTTTTTATGCCTTATTTCATAATATTCATGATTCATGCCTATATACTCACATTTCATACATTTATCATTCACTTAATAATATTTTACCATCCATAGGATTTATTAGGCATTATTTCATTTATTAGCATTTTATTACTAATATGTACATTAATAAAAATAATAATATACATGTACTTTATTTCAAATTAATGTGATTACACATACTAATGAGGGTCATATAGGATGCTCGAAATTGGCCTAAGCCTTCTCCTTGCCTTAAGAGGTTCAATTTAACATGTCACCTATAAATTCAAAAGGGCACAAACTTTTAAAAATAATATAAAAGTCAAAAAAATATTCTAAGCTTCGATATAAGCTCTATGACATTCAAGAAACTAGTGAAAAATAAAATTAGCAAAAAAGAAATACTCGAGTGTCAAGATGTCACTATTCACCTTAGGAAACTTCTTGATTTTTCTCCTAATTTTCTCCACTATTCCTAATGATTTTGGTGTCCGGATTTGCCTTAGGACACTCTTCCATTTGAGTATAATTTTTCAATATGGGTGTTGTGTGAAATGAAGAAAAAAATCAAAGAAGATGAAAGGAGAGGGGCTGAATTTTTGCTTAGTGTGAAGGGGGGTGTGTGTGTTAGTGTATGGTGTGTATAGAAGGAAATTATTCTTTCCTTATTTATACTTTTTCCATATTTAGTTTTTCCTTCTTTCAAAAATTCATTATAACTGATAGGAGTATGGGTTTTCCCCCATTTTTATCCCTAAAATTAAATTAATTCAAGCCCTAAATCATTCCTAAATATCGAGCCAAAATTATGACAAGAACCAAAAAAATTAATTCATTTTATTTCCAAAAAATTAGGTAAAAATAGTTCCTAAACTAAAAAATTTCCAATTTTAAAGCCATTGGACTATTTGGAATATTTGAGTATCAAGTTGTAACTTTTTTAGATTATTTTGAGCAATTTTTTATTTATTTTATGATTAAGCTTTGCCTGTGACACTATTCATAAAATACTTCTATAAAATCTTTATTAGCATTTTTAACCATCCAAATGACTTCAAATTGGCTTCAAAAATTTTCCCAAAATTCTCTCGTAATTAATACTCAATGTCGGTATGCTTAGTGCAACTCGGGTTTTGAAAAGGATTATTCATTCTAGGAAGTACTATTTATAAGAATTAGGATTTTTAGGTTGTCACATTTCTTCCCCTTTTGAAATAAATGTCATCTTTGACATAGCTAATTCTAATAAACGTGGATATTACTCCTACATCTGAGCTTTGCTTTCCTAAGTAGCGTCTTCCATGTTGTGATGTCGCCATAAGACTTTCACCAACAGCACAATCTTATACCAAAATTCCTTGACCTTTCTAGCTAGGATACCAACAAGTTCATCTTCATATGCAAGTCTGGTTGGATATACACTTCATCAGCTATCAATATATGTGAAGGGTTTAATCTATATCTTCTCAGCATCGAGACATGAAACACATCATGAATTTGTTGCAACTGTAGAGGTAAAGCTAGTCTATAGGCCAATAGACCTGCACATTCTATGATCTTTTAAGGCCTAATGAAACTCGAACTCAACTTCCCTTTCTTACTGAACCTTAACACCTTTTTCCATAGAGATACCTTAAGAAAAACTTATCACCAACTTTATACTTGATATCTCTTCTCTTCAAATCTGCATATGATTTTTATCTATTTGAAGCAGTCTTTAGCCTTTTTCAAATGATTTTCACCTTTTCTTCAGCATCCTTAACCAAATCTAGTCCCAAAAGATTATGCTCACTCAACTCACTCCAACATAAAGGAGTTTTGCATTGTCTCCTATACAATGCCTCATAAGGAGCCATACCAAGGCTCGCCTAGTAACTGTTATTGTAATCAAATTTTGCTAATGACAAATATCTATCTTAATAGCCCTTAAGCTTTATGGTATATGCTCAAAGCATATCTTCATGTATCTGAATGATTCTCTCTGACTAACTATCCATCTAAGGATGAAAAGTGGTGTTAAAATTGAACCTAGTCCCCAAAGCATTCTAGAGCTTCCTCTAAAACCTCAATGTAAAATGGGGATCTCTATTTGAAATGATAGAAGAATGCACTCCGTGAAGCCTTACTATCTCATTGATATACAATTCTACCAATGTCTCTATAGAGTAATCCTTTCTCATTAGAATGAAGTGAGCAGACTTGGTTAATCTGTCAACCACTACCCATACAAAATCATGCTTGTTCCTTACTATCGGTAGTCTAATCACAAAGTTCATAGTAATTCGATCCCATTTCCATTTTGGTTTTGCTATGAGATGAAGTAAACTAGAAGGAACCTGATGCTTAGCCTTCACCTACTGATAAGTAAGGCATCTAGTCATATAATCAGCTATGTCTCTCTTCATGCTTGACCACCAATAGGCCATCTTCAAATCCTTGTATATTTTTATATTGCTAGGATGTATAGCATATGGTGTATTGGGTGCTTCGTGCAGAATTTGCTATCTCAAATCCTCTTTCTTTGGCACATATAGGTAGTCATAATAATATAAATAACCCTCTTCCTTAATCACAAACTCCATAGACTTCCCCTTTTGAATTATACTTATGATACTCTAAAGTCTATGATCATTTTTTTGTGAATCCTTCACTATTTATATCTAGCTCAACTTAACTTGCAAGTCAACCAACAAACCACTTTCATCTTATAGCTTTAAACTAACATGCATTGCCTTCAAAGCCAATAGGAGCTTTCTACTCATGGCATCCATAACTTTATTAGCTTTCTGAGGATAGTAGTCAATTAGGCAAGCACAATCTATCTCCCTTGCCTTAAGTTTAATTTTTTCTGCGTCGGTAGATATTTCAAACTCTTATGGTTGATGAATATATTGCACTTTTCCCTATAGAGATTGTGCTTCCATATCTTTAGAGCAAACACAATGGCTGTGAGCTCTAAGTCATGCGTGGAGTAGTTTTTCTCATGAGGTTTTAACAGTCGAGAAGCATAGGCAACAACCTTGCCATCTTGTATAAGTACACATCCTAATCCAGTCCGTGAAGCATTATAATATAAAGTGAACTCTTTCTTTGACACTAGCTAAACTCAAATTAGAACCTCTATCAACATTCTCTTAAGCTTGTAAAAACTCTCTTTACTCTTACTATCCTATTCAAATTTCACATCTTTCCTTAGAAGACATGTCATAGGGGCTACAATCAAGGAAAACCCCTCAAAAAACCTTCTATAATAGCCTACTAATCCCAAGAAACTCTTGATCTCTATCTTATTCCTTAGCAGTTTCAATTCCATGACAGCCTGAATTTTACTAGGATCAACCCTTATACCTTTTGCTGATGATATATGCCCCAAAAATGATACTTTCTCTAGCTAAAACTCACACTTGTTAAGCTTGGCATAGAGCTTCTCATTTCTTAATATCTGTATAGCTATTTATTAATTCTTCTCATGCCCTTCTCGATTCATGGAATACATTAGAATGTCATTTATGAAACTACCACAAACTAATCTAGAAATGGCCTAAAGATTCTATTCATGAGTTTTATAAATGCTGCCAGTGCATTAGTTAACCCGAAAGACATCACTAGGAACTCATAGTGACCATATCTAGTCTTAAAAGCTATCTTGTGTATATTTGCCACTTTTACTCTCAACTGATAATACTTTGATCTAAGATCAATCTTAGAAAAAAGATATTTGTCCCTCTAAGTAGATCAAAATTATCATTGATATGTGGTAAAGGATACTTGTTCTTAATAGTGACTTTGTTCAACTATCTGTAATCCACACAAAGTCTCAAAGAACTATCCTTCTTCTTAACAAACAAAACTAATGCTCCTTATAGTGATGCACTAGGTCTAATGAAACCTTTGATAAAAAACTTTTACAACTACATCTTTAGCTCCTTTAACTCCATAGGTGCCATTTTATATAGATCTATAGAAACTGGTGTTGTGCCTAACATCACCTCAATCTCTAATTTTAACTCCTATTGTAGTGGTAAACTAGGTAACTCTTTTGGGAAAACATCCCCAAACTTAACTATAATAAGAATTTGTGTATCCTTTATTGTTTCCTTTGTGGTGTCAACCATATAAAAAAGATAGGTTTCACAACCCTTTTATATCATCCTTTTAGCCGCAATTGTTGAGACTACATTAACCATGCAATTAGATTTTTCACCTATCACTGTCACTTTTGACTTATGACTAGCTTGTAACATGACCCTCTTCTTCTTGCAATCCACCATAGCATGATACTTGGATAACCAGTCCATGCTTAAGATAAGATCAAACTCATTGAATAGTAATTCAATGAGATCCACTAAGATAATGTGTCCTTGAGTTGACAATAGACAGTCTCTATACACTTTATTCACTATAATGTGTTGCCCTATATAATTGCTAACCATCATCTCAAAATCAAGCTCATCTAGTTTTAAACCCCAATCTATAACTCATGCAGTACAGATATATAAGTGTGTGGACTTAGGGTCTATTAGTGTTAAAACAGGTAAATCAAAGATATAGAATGTACTTATAATAACATCAATGGCCTCTGCATCCTCTCTAGCTCTTATGGCATACTACCTAGTTGGAGCTCTGTTCTTGTTCTTATCTTTTTGACTGGCCCTAGCTCTACTTCCTGTATCTCTCTTGACTTACATTTGTGAAGGAACATAAGGTTTCACTAGGTAATATTTATGAAAATGATCTTTAGAGCCATAACCTTAGTAAGATCCTAGTATGAGTCTCTAACATACCCTTCAATGTCTCTTATGGCAAGTCTTATAAGAAGGTGTCATAGCACTACCTATAGTGGATCTAGGAGTGCCCGAAGCCTAAGTCTATGCTTGGATCTATTTTCTAGAACCCTATCCCGACCTCTATGATTGGTATAACTACTTGCCTTAATGATGTCTAGGTTGACCACTCTTATGCTTTTTATCAGATGTATACCCTAAACTACCTTGCCCATGTCTAAAAGACCTCTTCTTAAAGTTATCTCACTTCTATCTCAGATCATGCACCTTTTCTATAGTGTGATAGGTTGCTACCAAGGTTAAAAAGTCTTAGATCCTTATAAAAGCAACCTGTTGCATGACATCTAAGTTTAACCCCTTCTCGAACTTTTTATAGCGAGTTTCTTCTATCGTGACCACTGCCTTTGCATAATAGCTCATGCAAGAAAATTCCTTCTCATACTTAGAGATTATTCTATGTCTCTATTTGAAATCCATGAATTCTTAATATTTCTAGTCTAAGTAGTGCTTAATGATGTACTTTTCCATGAATTCCTTAAGAAAGAAATCCCATGTGATATTTGTGGCTGTCTTTTGTTCAGTGATTACCTCCTACCACTTTAAGGCTTCTTTAGATAGCATTAAGGTGGCATATGAAGCATACTCATCTCGTGGGCATCTCAACTACTGTATAATATGGATCATCTATTCCAACTAGTACTCAGCTCTACTGGACTCATCTAACTCTTCCCTCTTGAAGAATTTAGCTCTATTCTTAATTAACCTCTCTATATAAGTCCTCTAAAATGCCAGATGTTCTTGTGTCATTAGAGGTGGAATAACTTGTGCATTAGCAACTGTAGTAGCAGTCGTTGTTGCCTACCTAACATAATCTTGCTTCATCTTTAACCATGTAAGTGAAGCTTGTTGTACAGAAGAAGCATGTCTAGCATTACTAGGAGTCATATATGGTAGAAGCAGCATGACTCTTTACTCCCTCTTCCACACTAAGCATAGCACTACTACTAATTCCCATACCTATAGGCAAGAGAAATATATTATGAGCCACATATGTAATGGCATTTGATGTAAATATACTATGACTCCTAAAGTGCTCTTTTGTAACCTATAGATCTAAAGGAAAACCTTAACTAGAGCTTTGATACCATTAAGTGTGGTGCCTTTTTCCTAATCTGCACACTGAACCTAAACGGGAGATGCGCACATGCAAAATGATATCTAGTTCTATTATCCAAAACTCACTAAGAATTTAAAACTTTTATTTAGGAAATCTTTCCTTAACTTATAGATGTATAAAAACATTAAAAACCTTTTTGGCATAGATATCAAGGAAAAACATTGATGTCATCGTGTCAAAAATTCATTAGCATAATGACTATATTAGAACACTTCCCAAATTTTTACTTTTTTAAAAACACTTCTATAAAACCAATAAACTCATCTCTGACTCCAAAGGGTCCTCCTAACCCTTAATATCTATCAAAAATCATAGTGAGCCTCAGGCTCATCACAATCAACATTCTCACATGCAAACTCATCAATCAACACACAAACATGCAAAAAGTAGAAAAGCAATATCAATAGTTATATTTTCAGTACAAAAGCCCACTGCAAAATACAGATTAGACTTAATCCCTATGGGATCACAAGAGCACACTAACTAGTAACCTATTATATTTACATCACTAATACTATTACAAAATTTCAAAAATACCCATGTAGGGGTTAACTTTGTTTTTTTAATTGTGCAGAAGCTTGGGCTCTAATCTATTGCCCTGTTACCTATGCATCGAAAACAAGCAATGCGATAAGCTTTCGCTTAGTGATGATATCACTTTAACTTGGAAAAAGGTTATTTTTAGGAAGAACATATATACAACATATGTCATTATTGGTTTTAATATTACAAACATGCATTTTCAGTGACTTTATTTGCAAACATGCACTTTTCAAGCAATAGTCATGCCTTTAGATATGATACATGCTAAATATCCCATAAATATCATATAATAATCATTAATAGGCTATAATGCACAACATACAACACATCATCATCTTAATAGCATGTAAGCCACCATACTACAATTATGCATCACAAGGAATAATATCATGTGTTTTCAGGTCATAACATCTTTATTAACTCAAGGACTCATTTTCACATACATAACTATCCATATTGGTACTTCGAGTTATATTAACATATATTCACCATTTATAGCCATTTGAATGATAATGATCATATCTAGAGGCCTAAGTCTAATTTTTGAATTATCTCCTTACCTATGCCTATTTGACCCATATTAGCACTATTTTATACTTAATTCTCAATTTTGTGTTTTTAAGCCATTTTAATTCTTTAACATATGCCTATATGAATAAGACAACTAACCAAGATTAGATAATGGATAACTTAAGCTTGAAGGCACTTGCACTAGTAGGCATATAGATTTAGGCCCATAGGTACTCATATCCTTAGATGTATAACACATAGGCCTATAGGCACTTACATTTGTAGATGCATAACAATTAAGCCCATAGGTACTCATACCATTAGGTATGTAATCTTAGGCCCATAAGCACTCACATCCGTAGATGCATAAAGCCCATAGACACTCATAACCGCATATGCATAACACTTAGGCCTGTAGGCACTCGCACCCTTAGGTATGTAATC
>CANXYI011759451.1:0-10564 GCA_948208565.1 Hura crepitans
ATATATATATATATATATTTACGCCTGGAAAGTAGTTGTGTATCTCGTCTGTTTTTGGCTTCTACTTGTGGATTTTCCCAAATAAGCCAAAACACCAAGAACTGAACTTACAGTGTGATATTCTGCAAAAAATAAGAGTAATAATAGTCTCTAACAACTTGTTCATGGTATGATTCTTCACCAGTTTCTGCAAAAATTTTAGGGCATCTTGACCTTCACCTTCGTCACTTCTTGCATCTTCGTTCACTAAGTCTTCTTTCTTAATTGACTAATAATTTGTCATAATTTCATTTAAGATTCTTTGGCATCACTTAGCTTCTTCTCTTCTCCAAGCCCTAGCCAGCTTTGCACCGTCCACATAATTGCAGGAAACACACGCCTAGAGAACATTAATTCACAAGCATCAACTATAGCTTTCACAAATTAGAAGTAACCACAACAACAATATAATTTATAGGAGCTCCAACAACTATAACCCAAAAATTATAAGTCTTATATTAATATCATATGTTAATATAGGGTGTCGACTAGTAGTTATTATAGTTAAAATTATGCAATTTTTTAATATATTCTACTAAGAAATAATAATTTATAAGTGTTGATTGTTATAAAGTACATTAAATAAGAAAAATTTTGATGATTAAGATAATATGAAAAGAAATAAGACTATAATTTGAACAAACCAAAGAGGAAATCTGGCCTATAATTTTAGGTGGAGAGAATATTCCTTTTATTTTATTATAACTTAATTATATAAAGATAAAAAAAAGAAAATTACACCACTTGTCGTTATTTTATTTTCAATTTTAAAAATGCTCCCTTTATATTAAAATTATAGTAGTTTTAAAATTTAAAACTAAAAAAATATAATTTAAAAAAAATTATATATAGTGGCTTTTTTGAAAACTGATTATTTTTTAAGGCATTTATAAAAAAATCCCAAAAAAAAAAAAATCTTCTTTAAATATAAGACATGCAAGATAAAGCGACCTAGATGCAATGCTAGTGTGCCGATGTGGGCATTCCAATAGTTAAATTAATATTCAATAAAAAAGGAAAGAGACTTGTACAGTATTAAATAATTATCCACGCATAGCTAAATTACAACTTTAAAGGAAAAAAAAAGTATGCAATATAGTTAATTTAGCTAGATATAACCAAGCCACGGAGTTTATATTAAAGGAATATGTTAGATCAGTTCAAATTTAGATTTGGGCCGAATTCAGATTGGACTTAAACGGATTTACAATTTAGATATTATTGTCCAAGTCTGTACAAATTCAAAAAAATATTCTATCTTGTTTAAATTTGACCTGTAAAATATATTAAAAATTCAAATTCAATATGATGTTATCAATATATTACATAAATATTTTATAAATTAACTAATATAGTTTCAAAATGATGTTACATATTTAAATTATAAATTAATAATATTATAAAACTAAGTAAAAAGATTTTAAATGTATATTATGTATTATATCAAAACATTTGAACAAAGTATCTTGAGATTGAATGACTGATTTTCTACAGGTAATTTGGACAGTGCATTCAGTACAACCATTATGCTATCAGAATGTTGAGTATAATGCCCCAAATCTTAAGATTTAAGTTTAAAATGATCAGGTTGAAAATATTTATTTTAGATAAATATGGAATTAAGTGATATCATCTTTAACTTTGATCCATATTTCGATCGGATTAAGTGTGTTAGACAATGTCAATTTTTTTTTTTACAAATATTGTATATTGTATGAAAAAAATTATTAAAAATTAATGGTAGTAAATATAAATTTCCGCCATGATTGCACAAACACGCAGCTTTTTCAATCTATGTTTTATTTGTTGAGGAAATTCTCTAGTGCTAAATTACCTACATATAAATTAGTTTAATTAAGCATTAATATATGATACTTGAATTTGAAAATAATTTAACAAATGTCAATCCCCTATTTATTAAAAACATAATCATTCATAAGGTGCACTATTTTGATAAGTGTGACACCTTTTACTCGATCCGATTACCGGATTCAAATAAGCAGCGACACACAAAATTGATATCTAAATTAACTATATAAAAATTTGTACAAATTAAAATAGTTATGGAAAACTTATTTAATAAATATATTTCTTTGAAAACTTGAACAAACATCAAATCTTAGATTGTGTAAAAATATCAAAACATCAGGGAAATTATCGTGTCGAAAATCTGACAATATAACGACTGTATCGAAAAACTATTCTCATCATGAATAGTAAACCTACAGGTACAAAACACTTATATAATTACACAAATAGTTCTCAACTTCATATTGGTCCATCTGACCATCCAATCTCAAATCAATATCATCAACCTAATTGTAGGAAGAAATATCATACAAGTCATACATCATCATACATATCTATACAAATACATGAGAAGTTGGTTTAAGGAGTTACAAAATTATTTACAATACATATTAGGTCCAATCCCTCAAATTACACAAAAGTGCCCCTGTTTGCATCCTTTTCCTTTTTGAGGTTGGTCGAACCGAAACAAATGGGAACTAAACTTAAATCTCACTCCTCGAGTCTCGAAAGACGAGAAGTAGATTCAAGAAATCTTAAATCATTCCTATTCGATTGACCTAGAAAGAGTGAGTTGGGCACCACAAGGTAGAAGTTACATGTGACACCCCTTACCAAATTACTAAAGAAATCTGATAGGCAATGCACTTCCCACCAGGTCACCTATTCTGAAATTGCTCAAGGTTTGCACTCTTTAAGACTTATAGTATATTTGTTAATTGATTAGTTATTACTTAACTTCTCAGTTTATCCCTTAACTATTCTTATATGAGGTATAACAGAGTCAGAAAACCATTTGACAGACACTTAAAATGTTTATAGAAAATTAAGCAGCACAACAGCTACCTGGGTGACATTCCGAAAATTTTTTCACCTGTAAAAGCACTTCTAATATCATTATTATCAATTTACCCTCTTCTGGACCCTTTTAGTCCCCTTAGTAACCTCATCACATATCAACAAACACTCATAGTCACACAGGACCTCAGGCCCACAATTATCAAAAAACCATAGAAATAAATCATTTAGATAAACGACTTGTTTATATACATCACACATACTCTTTATATATATACATACACTAGCAGCTTCTAAGCATGCTAAACCCATAACCTACAGTGCTTACATGAGTACTTACTAATCACAAAAAAAACACATCTATGTACCCTTCACATTCTGTACTGTTACACCACACAATCCCTGAGGCTGAACTGTTTACCTCTATAACCTGGGCACCAAAACATTGGTATATTGAGTATAAAACTCAGTGATGAATCTAATGCATTAAAACATGTCATATGCAGGCACTCAGATGTAATAGCAGGTTATAAGTGTATAAATGTAATGCAAAAATTAAATTCATGCAAGTGACATTAATTCCACTTAATCAGCCTCCCAGTTCATTTAATTACAATTATGCCACTATGGTATTTTCAGTCAATTTAATCATTCAGTAATTTGACATCAATTAGGTCTATTCATTAATTTAATTTAATTTAATACACTCAACTAGATAGACTACACTTAAAGACACTGGACCAAGAGGGAATTGAAAAATTATGCAATGGTCCACATTCTGGACCCCAATCACTGCACCGGCCTAGTCTGATAGTAGGGATCAGTCCATAGACCTCTCAATATCCCAATCAAATCAACAGCAAGTAACTCTATGGATAGTAGGGATCAGCCCATGGACCTCCCAATATCCAAATAATCATCAACAAATAACTCTAGTGGATAGCAAGGATCAGTCTGTAGACCTCCCAATATATAAGTAATCAACATCAAACATCTCTAATGGATAATAGGAATTAGTCCATAGACATCCCAATATCCAATAAATCATCAATAAATATCTAACAACTACTAATCCTTAGTTGACCGGTTAACCTATTCAGTGGGTGTCTAACTAATGGGCTATCTGTCTTTATTTCATGTCCATATATTTATTGATCATCATTTTATAATATTTAGAAATGAATAATAGACAATTAAAAATTTATTTTGACAGTTGAAATTTGACCTAGACAATTATAGGTCATTTTAGGTTTTATCGGATAGTTACGGGTCTATTTTTCTAAGTCAATTTAGGTAACTTCCTTAAGCATATTTAGGTCGACTTTAAGTATAATGTAGGTCATTGTTTTAAGTCCAATTATGTCCAAGTCCAGAGCCATTTCCAGTGCATAAGTCATTAAGTCATTTTTCATAGACAATTATAGGTCATTCTAGCATTTTACGTACATAGTTACAGGTCCAGAACATGCCTTTTTCTTGGCATTTTTCCATACCATTTACATCCATTCTCACACATTGCCATAGGCCTAAAGCCATATCAATTCGCACATCTCAATTGGCCTTAAAAATAGCCTTAAATTCTTTCCATATAAGTTTCACAAGATATCCTAATTTTAGGTCCAATTACATGCCATTTTAAGTTCCATTTTAGGTCAATTTTACAACTTCATTTCGAACCATTTTCAAGTCACATTTTACCTTAATTTCAAAATTAATTCCTTACCACTACCTATTCATTATCTTGCCATATTACTCACATATTTTCATTTATCTCATGCCAATCTCACATCACATATTTCATGCTCAATATGCCATGCCATTCTCACATACACACACCATGCCATAACATGCATATCATGCTGACCTTACCCCACATAACTTTCAGCCAAAGCTTGCTAATGGCCATATACATGCTTTTGTTCACATTTAACCATGCATACGCATATGATGGTATCATTCAAGCCTAGATATTCACACACACATCACATATCATGTAACCCAAGCCTTGACATGCCTCGGCCATACCATGAACATATGCCTACAAGCATTTTTCCATTAAATTCACCACATGTACATACAATTTTACCCTTAACATACCATTTCCCATCTAACACCCCATGCTACCATGCCATACACACACTTTGCAACCTAAGGCACCTCATGGTACCTTTCGGCCACTCTTGGTAACACCACTAAACATTCTTTTTCTCAGCATACACATACACAATCCATTATATTCCATATCATACACACTAATAGCCACCAATTCCTTACCTAAACCAAGCCATAACATAACCTGCACACACACATAACCTCTCAACCAAAGTGAACCATCACCCTTTTTTCATCAATTTTTCACGTAAATCATTCAAACCACACACAAATAACATTAATACAAGTTTAATTCCTTGGGTACACATACTTTAGCCATACAAACCTTTAGTTCCATACAACAATTCTACCTAAATCATACCTAAATTAACCATGGCATGCCTTACATGCATTAAATTCACATACCTTACTAAATTTTAAGGCTTTTTCTACACTTTTAGCTTGTCAATTCCCTTGTTACACTCTACCATCACCTTGGCCTACATACATATATATATATGCCTTAGAAAAATTCCTAAAAATTCTACAAGCCTCCAAATTAAAATCCAAAGACATAGGCACCCTTAGAAGAATGAAATCCCCTTAGAAAAAAAAAGAAGAAAACACACTTACTCTTAAAATTGATTTTTCAATCTCCTTTTATGTATACTTGATGGTTTCTTGATTTTTCTTGAATTATATAGGTGTCTATGATGCCTTAACCCTTTAAGGACTAATAGCTGCCTACTCAAATGAATTTTTGGTGATAATTTGAGGTTGAATTAAGCTTAGAAAGCTATGAAAATGGAGGAGAGAAAGAGAGAGAGGCATCGAGTGAAGGAGAAGGGAAATAGGGAAGAAGTGAGGTGGGTAAGTAGTATTTGCCACATGGCTACTTAGGTGGCATAAGAGGCTACTTATAGTGGGCATGGATAGCTTGGGTGGTGACACGTGTCACCCGAGCTTCCAAAAAATGCTCAGGTTTGGTTAAAACTTCGGGATATTTTAAAAATTCACTTGAAACTCCAACAATTATCACATTAGTTTTAAAAATCCTTAATTGGGTCTATATAGGGCCTCATAAAATCTCAGTTCAAAATTTTTTGACAAGACAGTTAGCCAGTTTTTAGGTTTACGTGAAAATCCTAAAATTAAGGAAAAATAGTAAACGACCTAAAAATTTAAAAATTCCTTTGCCAATGGTCTCAGGGGAATTTTTGACCTTCATGATATGGTATTCTCAAGTCTGTCTGGGCACATTCTGGGTCATTCTTAGCCTAAGTCCATTTGAGTCTACGACCTGTTAGATTTTGACCTAAAATAATTTATTGGTTTTGCCAAATCTTTAAATTATGCTATTTTTATCATTTTCAAGCCCTTCAAAGTTTCATGACTAGTATGCCTCACCTCGAACCTCATAAAGGTGACCCCGCACTCCGAGCACACTTTTTGGGACTCAGATGTATTATTCACAGAGCTTTGACTTACGGGCATTACAACTCTTCCCCTTTTAAGAAATTTCATCCTTAAAATTACCTGGAGTAAATAGATGCAGATATTGACTTTTCATATACTCCTCGGGTTCCCATATGGCTTCTTCTATGTTATGATGCTTCCAGAGAACTTTAATTAGAGGGATGGTTTTATTTCTCAACTGTTTCATTTCTCGAGCCATAATCTATATTAGTTCTTTATTATAGCTCAAATATGGTTGTAACTCAATATCTATCTCTGGAACTACATGGGAAAGATATGATATGTACCTTTTAAGCATCAAAACATGAACACATATCATGAATTTGTTGCAATTTAGGTAGCAAGGCTAGTCTAAATGTTAGTTGTCCCACTCTTTTTATAATCTCATATGGCTTAGCTTCCCCCTTTTACCAAATCGAAGCACTTTCTTCTGTGGAGATACCTTCAAAACACTTTGTCACCCACTGTATATTCAATATCCCTCCGTTTCAAGTCAGCATAGGACTTTTATCTATCAGTTGTAGCTTTCAATCTTTCTCTAATAACCTTGACTTTCTCTTCTGCATCTTTGATCAGGTCAACCCTTAAAATCTTATTTTCCCTAACTTCACTTTAGCACGAGAGAGTTCTACATATTCTGCCATATAGTGCTTCATAAGGTGCCATGCCTAAACTAGTTTGATAATTATTATTATTATATGCAAATTTAGCTAAGGAAAGGTACTAGTCCCAACTGCCTTTAAATTTAATGGCATAGCTATGCAACATATCTTCTAACACATGTATCACCCTTTTCTGATTGTCCATCTATTTAGGGGTGAAAGGCTGTACTGTAAGTCAGTTTAGTACTTAAGGCCTCATGTAGTTTCTTCCAAAACCTAAAAGTGAATCAAGGGTCCCTATCAGAGATAATAGCCATATGTACACAATAGAGTCTGACAATCTCATTAATGTACAATTTAGCCAGTTTTTCTAGTGAGTAATCCATCTAACCAGAATAAAAGTGGGCTGTCTTAGTTAATTTGTCTACAATAACCCACACAGTATCACACTTATTCCTGGTCGTAGGTAGTCCTATTAAAAAGTCCATTGTAACCTTTTCCCACTTCTATTTTGGTATTACTATAGGATGTAGCAATCCAAAAGGAACCTGATGTTCAGCTTTTACCTACTGGCATGTCAGATATCTAGCCACATACTCTGCTACATCTCTTTTCATACTTGACCATTAGTAATGAAACTTAAAGTCTAAGTACATCTTTATACTACTAGAGTGCATAGAATAAGGAGCTTTATATGCCTCCTTTAGTATCTGTAACCTCAGATTATTTGTACTAAGTACACATAACTTGCCATGGTAATACAGATATCCATTTTCACTCATTTCAAACCCTATTGCCTTCCCCTCTTTAACTTTACCCATAATTTGTGCAGTTGCTCATCCTTATCTTAGGTCTCCTTTATATGTTGTCTAAACCTTGGTTTAATCTAAAGTTCAGCTAGAATAACATCTTCTCCTGTTTACTTCAGTTTAGAATTCATAGCTTTTAAGGTTACCATAAACTTTTTACTCAAAGCATCTGCTACCACATTAGCTTTTCTTAGGTGGTAGTCTATCAAATAATTATAATCTTTAATCAATTTTAAACACCTTCTCTACCTTAGGTTCAACTCCCTCTGAGTAAGGAGATATTTCAAACTTTTATAGTCTGTATAGATATAACACTTCTCACTATATAGGTAATGCCTCTAAATTTTCAAGGTAAAAACATTGGTAGCTAACTCTAAGTCATAAGTAAAATAATTCCTCTCATGTTGTTTCAATTGTCTTGAAGCATATGCTACCACTTTTTCTTCCTGCATCAATACACAACCTGATCCATTAAATGAGACATCACTGTACACGACAAAGTTCTTACCCTATTTAGGTTGAATCAGGATAGAAGCTTCTATTTACATTTTCTTCAGCTTGTCAAAGTTTTCTTGACATTTTGCATCCCATTCAAATTTCATATTCTTTCTAATCAATCTAGTCATAGGTGTTGCAATCATAAAAAATCCTTTCACAAACCTTATGCAGTACCTAGCTAAACCTATAAAACTCTTTATCTCTGTCATATTCCTCGAAAGTTCCTATTCTAACACTGCCTTAACCTTGATACAGTCTACGCTGATACCTTCTGTTGACACTACATATCCCAGAAAAGCCACTTCATTTAACCAAAATTCACACTTGCTTAACTTGGCACATAACTGTTTCCCCCTTAGAGTCTATAACACAACTCTAAGATGCATTTCATGTTTTTCTTTAGTCCTAGAATACACTAGGATATCATTAATGAATACAACATTAAACTGATCTAAGTATAGTTGAAATACTTTGTTCATTAAGTCCATAAAAGTTGCTAAAGCATTAATAAGCCCAAATGACATCACTAGGAATCCATAATGCTCGTATTGAGTCCTGAAAGCAGTTTAGGAATGTCAACTTCCTTATTTCTCAGCTAGTGATACCCAAATCTCAAATCAATCTTAGAAAATACACTTGCACCTCTCAGCTGGTCAAAAAGATAATTTATTATGGGCAAAGGATATTTATTTTTCATTGTCACTTTATTTAGTTGTTTATAGTCAATACACAACTGAAGTGACCTATCTTTCTTTTTCACAAATAAAACACGGGCTCCCCAAGGTGAAGTATTGGGTTTAATGAACCCCTTGTCTACTAGATCTTGTAATTACACTTTTAATTCTTTGAACTCAGTAGGTGCCATTCTATAGGGGGTAATGGATACAAGAGTTGTACTAGGATACACCTCAATCTCAAAATCAAGCTCTCTCTGTACAAGCAACCCTGGCAACTCATCAAAAAACACATTAGGGAATTCAAAAACTATTGGAATCTATTCAGGATTTGGAATGGAAGTATTAGTGTTAATGACATATGCTAGGTTGGCTTTACACCCTTTACGAATGAGTTTTCTTGCTGTAATAGCTGAGATGAGATTATTCGAAAGGCTTCTCTCACCTACAACTATCATTGCCTGTCTCTTTATAGTCTGCAGGGTCAGCTTCTTATTTTTACAAACCACTATAACTCAATGTTCAGATAACCAATCAATTCCTAAGATCACATCAAATTCATAGAAGGGTAACTCAATCAAATCAATAGGAAATAAATGTTCATGAATCACTAAGGGACAATGCCTATACACTTAGTTCACAGTCACACTCTGCCCTATAAGATTACTGACTTGAATGTCTATGTTTACATGCTCAGGTTTCAATGCTCTATTGCGTGCTTATGTAGTGCATACATAAAAATATGTAGATTCGAGGTCTATCAATGTCAAAACTAGAACATCAAATAAGTGAACTGTACCAGTAATGACATTTGGGGCTGCTGCTTCTTCATGGGCCCTAATAACATATTGCCTCACTAGTGTATGAGCTTTTAACCTTATCCCTTGATTAGCACTGGGCTAATTCCCTCTACCTTGTCTCTATCCTCTACCTTGAGATGTTGCTATAGATACCTATGAACGAGTACCTTCTAGCTGTCTCTAAGGACAGTCTCTCTAGTAATGATCCCGAGTACCACAAGTAAAGCACTCTCCCTTTCTACTCAACCAACATTGCCTCCAGTGTCTCTTGTTGCAAGTATTGCAAGTCGGGGGTCCATTCCTATTAGCTGTTGGTATTAGAGCACTAGTGGCTTGTGAGGGTGGTTAAGGCCTAACTGTAGAAACCTACTTAGACCTTTAAGATTGAGTCTGCCTCTATGCCTGGTGCATTGATTGAGGCTATGACTGCACCTTTCTTCATCTCTTACTGCCACCTGGGGTACACTAGACTGCCCAGTAGTGAACTCTCTTCCTCTAAAAGAAATCCCTTTTATCCTGTACCATTTCTTCCGTATCATATGCTGATAATCTATAACCCTTGGGTTAGCTATGTGCATTCTTAGTTCCAAATTTAACCTTCTCAAAAACCTCTTACATTTCTTCTCTTCATTAGGGATAAACTCCTCAGCATATCTTATCAGTCTAGTGAAATCCTTTTCATACTTTGATACTATTCTCCTACCTTGTCTCAGATCTAGAAACTCATGCCTCTTCTTATCTTTGTATGA
>CANXYI011759460.1:0-14219 GCA_948208565.1 Hura crepitans
TAGTTGATGTTGTGGACTTGAAATGGCTACATTTATTTAGTTTGATTTTGAATTTGATATGGAGTCATTATGTTATACATGAATACTTGATGATGTATTAAAAGTGAATGGTTAATACTTGAACAAAAACTTAAGTAAATGGTCTAAAATAGAGTTTAGGGTAGATATGAAATGTACTTGTAAAATGAGCCTCTAAATGTGCCTTTAAGGGCTATGACTTATGATTATATGTGATGGCTTTGGAGCTTATGTTTTGGCCTTGTGAATGGCTAATGGGTTTTATGGCTTAGGGCCTATAAACATGTTAGAAATAATGTTGACAACTGTATAGAAAAAGGATGAGAAATGAACTTAGAAAAGCCTATCAGAAACTTGCTAAAATGACTTATAACTATCTAGTTTGATCTTTACTTGAATCAAAAATACCACTGGATAGTAAATGTCAACTATATGGGAAATGTCCATGGAATAAAATTAAGCATAATATACCTTAATTATTAGCAATTGCAGTACTTGAAAATAATATTGAGAATACTCGGTACAACTTAATTATGGCCATACCAGATCGGGCTAAAATTTAATTGTGTTATGAAATTTATATATGTCTATTATTCACCTAATAACTTTATAAGAACTCAATTAGTAAAGAAATAGACATAATTTGAGTTATGTGGCCATTATTTAGACACCCACTAGATGGGTTGACCGATCAACTTAGGGATTTTACAGTTGCTACATTGTTTACTTTTCAAATAGGGTCGGTACAACGGCTTAGGTCCATTTTAGGCAATTGTACTAGTCGAACAGTTAGACCAAGCTATGACATTCACTTGATCTTTGCCCATGTATAGGTGTAGGTCTCAGAGGGCCACTGCACTTGTCGGATAGTCAGACCAAGCTATGACATTCACTTGATTTTTACCGGTACAGCGGCCAAGGTCCTAATGGACCACTATACTAGTTGATTAATCTGGCTAGTCTATTAGGTAGATAATAACTTGTCATTTGCAACATTAGTGTTATGACTTATTTCAAGCCGCTGCAGCAGTTGGGGTCCCAAATATGGATCACTACACTCTTTGTATTTCCCTCTAGGTCCAGTGTATGTCAGTGTTGTCTTTATAGTCGGGCCAGGTAAATTAATAAAATAACTAACATATGAATTAAATCAGAGGTAATAAGTATTAAAATGCATACGTGGGCATAATTATTTGAACAATACAGCAGAATGTGTACTTAGGGGTATTTTGGTAATTTTACATGTACAACACTCATTAGCTTGATTAGTAATGATTTTGCATGCTATCTTTAATAAGGATGCAAAACCATGATTTGCTTGGTTTATAATGATTAAATAAATGACTATCTTTAATAAGGGCATTTTGGTAATTTTATGTACATAACATGTATTATCAGGATAGAGTAAATGGCTTGAATAGTATATTTAGAAATGGCCTAGGTTCATGACCTAGCTGAGTTTTAAATGATTGTATAAGCAATAAACTTGTTATGGACAAAGGCAAGGGTATTTTGGTCATTTGGTAGAAATGGTTAATCACGGGTCTAGTAACTTGAGTTAAACAATATTATGACTAATAATGGCAAATATTTACAAGAGATAGAATTTTAAGATATTATTTGAACAGTAATTAATAATTATGCAAGAAGGGTAGTGTGGCAATTTGGATAAATATATTTTTAATTGATGATATAATAAGTTAGCTGAATAAATGAATATTACTTCTATAGAAATGCATGATAACTGATATGACATGTTTTAAATGCTTGAGTTCACCACTGAGTATTATATACTCAGCATACCAATTTTGGTGCACAGGTAATTAGAACCTGCAGACAGCCTCAGAGTGTGTTCAACCAAGATTCAAAGGACAAGTGAGTAAGATTGTTATATGTTTAGTGAATAGTTTTGCACTCATGTATGTAGGTGGGGAATAGGTACCATATTGAAGACTGTCTATGTTATAAATAGTGTTTATAATAAGTTTTTATCAGACTATCTTTAATGTGTGGTTGCCTTTACTTGATAATATGGGTTGTGAGCCTAAGGCTTTATCTCTATGATTATTTGATTGTGGCCCGAGGCCTATGTTGAGGAACTGATAGAATATTGATGTTAGGTTGATATGTGATGGACCAAGAGATGAAATTTGGGTTATTGAAGTGTTTTGATAGGTGTTAAAACTTTAGATGGGGACTTAGATAGCTATTATGGTGCTGAATTTTTGGAAAAAACCTGATTGACCTATAATTGGTCAATATTGGCATGATTGACATGGTATGACCCTAAATAGTGTCTAAGATTAAGCATGAGTGAATTTGGAGTCAAACAAAATTAAATATTATAGAATAAATAAAAGTTAACGAATGAGATTGGGAGAAATTTCAAAATGGGTGACCTAATAAGAAGTGTACTGCTTATTTGGTTTCTTCAAAAATCCAATAGGGGGTGTTACATTATGTGGTAAAAGAGGCTAGTTTAATGTTCCTAGGTAGTGTACATGAATGTAATTGACTAAGGTTATATTCCTTTAAACTGTCACATTGTATAAGGCTAATAGGTAAATCTTTTTGAAATAAAAACATGGCTGATCAAGTACCCAGAGAAGGGACCAAGGTAGTGGCTAGTTTTGCAATCATAACTGTACAGGGAGTAGGCAAGGTAGTAGTACCTAACCATAGTGATGCTACACAGTAGCTATAGCCATAAGTGTCTGGCTAATAGTAAGTAAAAGTACCTTTTATTCTGGTACAATAGGAAGTTGTCTTGCTCAGGCATACTCCCATTGTTGCTAATCCACCTCCACCATCAACTTCCCAATAGAAGAATTTGTTTAGAAAGGCTAGAAAAATTAGAAGCTACTAATTACCTAGGGAGGAAAGAGGTTGGTGCTACTAGAATTGAGTACTAGCTAGAAAAGACATTCAAAATCTTGAACTAGTTGAATTGTATAGAACAGGAGAAAATGTAAGAGATATCTGATAAAGTTGAATGTATGAGTCGAGAATATATATAGTGAACCCTACAAAGAGAAAGATTTTGCAATGCGGGTGGTAGCTGCATATGGCATGGAAGAATTGATACAAGAGAAGAGAAGGATAGTCTCTATCTTAGTTTAGGCCCTAGCCTCAATTATGGTATTAGAGGTAGAGATAAGCATAGTCTCATAGATTTGTACAAGTCTTCACAAGTAAACCTTGATTGCTTTCTTGAGCTAATAATATTTCTGGCATAATAGGTGACAAAAATGGATCCCTAACATGTAAAAATTGTTAAAAGAGACATCATGGGTAGTGTGGATTGGTTAGTAGAGGAAAGTTTCCTCTAGTGATGCACGAATATCAATTTTCTTCTGAGTTGACTGATATACTATTTCATGAGTTGATGTGATACTAGAAATGGGTTGGCTAACTAAGTATCAAACCATAATTGGCTATAGATATAAGGAATTGATTCTCCATACTACCAAGGGATAGTTATTAACAGTGGTTGGAGAGAGAAATTTTCTAAATAATCTTATCTCTATTATTATAGCCCAAAAACTTCTTTGAAAGGGGGGTGAAGTACACATGGTGTATGCAATTGATGTAAATATTTCTAGCTCCAATCTTGAACACATCTTTGTTGGCTTTAAATCTTTTTGAAAGTTCATATGGGTTGTTAGGGGTACCACCTTAGAGATAGATATATCCTAGTATAACTCTAATATCCATTGCTCCTTATCAAATGGCATTTGCTGAGTTGAAAGAACAAAAAGTACAACTATAAGGTCTGTTAGACAAGGGTTTTATCAGACCTAGGGTATCTTTTTAGGGAACACCTGTACTATTGTAAAGAAAAAAGACGAGTCACTTAGATTTTGTCTCGATTACAGATAGCTGAATAGGATAACTGTGGAAAGTTTTTAGCATTTATTGCCTAGCATAAATGGTCTTTTTGATCAATGGAGAGGTATTAGTGTATTTTCAAAGATTAATTTGTGGCACAAGTATCATCAGTTGAGAATTCAATATGTTGATATTTTCAAAACTACTTTCAAAACTCGATACGAGCTCTAGTGATGCCATTAGGTTCACCAATGTACTAAAAGCTTTTATAGATCTCATGAATAGGTTTTTTCAACCTTATTTGGGTTGGTTGTGGTGGTATTCATAGCTAACATTCTTATGTATTCTAGAACCAATGAAGAGTATGAAAAATATATTAGGGTTATGTTACAGACTCTAAGAGAGAAACAATTATATGCCAAGTTCAGTAAGTGTGAGTTTTGGATGAGTGAAGTTGCTTTTGAGCATAGCATTTTAGTAGAGAGGATTAGAGTGACCCCAGTAAAATAAAGGTAGAATGGAAAAGTAGTAAGCTTATGCTTCAAGACAGTTGAAGCCACATGAAAGAAATTATCCTACTCATGACTCGCAGCTAGCTGCTATTATTTTTGTTTGAAATCTAGAGGCACTACCTATATGGTGAAAGATGTTATATATATAGAAATTATAAAAGCCTGAAATACCTCCTCACTTATAAGGAATTGAATTTGAGATAAAGAAGGTGGTGGGAATTGATAAAGAACTATAACTGCTTGATTGTTTGCCACCTAGGTAGAGACAATATAGTGGTAGATGCTTTGAGTATGAAGTTTATGGTAACTTTGAAAGTTATGAATGCCAAGTTGTAGTGCACTTTAGAAGATGTTGTATTAGCTGAATTACAAGTGAAACTAGCTTTTGGAAAATAGATTAAGGAAAATCATAGGAAATATGAACAATTGGTTCAGATGGCAAGTAAAGCTAAAGAGGGGAAGGCTACAAGGTTTGAGTTAACAGAAGACAGGTGTATGTATTATTAAAGCAGGTGTGTGTACCTGGTACAGACAACCTAAGGTTACAAATACTAAAAGAGGCATATGAAACTACTTATTCTATGCATCTTAGGAGCACAAAGATGTATTTAGACCTGAAGTCTCATTATTAATGGCCTGGTATAGAAAGAGATATGGCAGAATATGTTGCAAGTTATTTGACATGCCAAAAAGTGAAAGCTGAACATTAAGTTTCCTCTAGATTGATGCATCCTATAGCAATACTGGAGTGGAAATGGGGAAAACCTAATCATGGATTTTTGTGATAGGTTTATCTATGACTTGAGGTAAATGTGATGTTGTATAGGTCATTATTGATAGACTGACGAAGATAGCTCACTTTATCCCGATCAGAAGGGATTATTCATTAACAAAGCTACATAGACTGGTTATTGATAAGATAATCAAATTACATGGTGTGCTAGTGATTATTATTTCTGATCGAGATCCTCGCTTCACTTTTAGATTTTAGAAGAAGTTATAGGAAGCATTAAGTACTAGATTGGCTTATAGCATAGCTTTTCATCCTTATAATGTCAGACAGTCAGTTAGGGTGACATGAATACTTGAGGATATGTTGCGAGGATGTGCTATTGAGTTTAAAGGTAGCTGGAATCAATACCTATCATAAGCAAATTTTGGTTACAATAATAGTTACCGATCTAATTTGAAAAGGGCACCTTATGAAGTTTCATATGGCAAACAACACAAACCTCTTCTATGGTGGAGTAAAGTGGAGAAAAGTATACTTTTGGTATTGAGGTGATTATGAATGTAGAGAAAAAGTGAAAATAGTAAGAGGCAGACTGAGAGCTGTTATAGACAAATAATGAAGTACAATTTAATTTAAGCCTATGAAAGGATAATTTAAGCTATAAAAAGGAATCAGTTTAGATTTGGACTTGTGAAATGAGGCAATGAGAGATAAATCCACACCATAGATTAATATGCTATAGAGGCACCATAATATTGAAGAAGCTCTATAGGAGCTAGCAGAACAAATAAAAGCTAAGCATCCACATTTACTTTCTTCATGTCATTTCAAGGATGAAATTTTCTTTAAAGAGGAAGAACTATAACACCCATGTTTTAAGGCTCTGTGAATAGTGCCACTATATCTAGGTAGTGTGCTCGAAGTGCTGGGTCACTTGCATAACAATCGAGGTAGCGGCACTGGTTATGAAACTTTGAGGGGCTTTAATGATGAAAAATACAAATTTTAAAAACTTAGCAAAACCAATTATACATTTCATACTACAAGCTATTGATCTGTGCAATAAAAATTTCTCAATCAGAGGAATAACAAGAGATGTGCCCGGACAGACCTAAAAAATATTGGACCCTAAAGCTAAAAAATACAACTGAGCCTATTAGTGAAAGAATTTTTGAATTCTGAGGTCACTTGCAAATTCTCATAATTTTTGAGGTTGGCATACAAATCAAGGCAGTTTGAAAATAATCCTATTGATAGAATTTGGTGGCAAAAATTTATGAGTAAGTAGAGGGGATTAAAGTATGATTTTTAAAACAAACGATATAATTTTTTGAGGTCTGTGTGAATTTTTGTGAATTTTTGAAGTTCTACCAAAACTCAAGCCATTTTGAGATGGTTTGGATGGTTCCGCATAAAGTTAGCTAACTAAGGGGGTATGCCAAGTGGCAAATCAGGTTGACAAGTGAATTTTTCCACTTAAACAAAATAGAATTTCCCTCTCTTTTATACCTAGGGAACGACGCCATAGTAAGCTTTAATGGCCATTTCTATCTTATTCCTTTAGTTATTTCTGAAATTGCTAGATTTCTAAATTCATTTTGATGTGTTAGAGAGCTAGGGAGGAAGAATAATAGCAAAAGGAGTCTCTAGGAATTAATTAAAAATCATCAAAGTTTGCTAGTCAGAGGCAGTTTAGTAAGGTACCTTAAGTGATTTTTCTTGCCTTCTTCTTGATTTTTCTTATGATTTACTAGTTGGAAATGGTTGTTTAAGAGGCTTAACATCTAGAAGGATGTTTTTGAATGGTGTTTAAGGGAAATGAAGGCAAGGAAAGGCTTGAAGAAGGTGAAGGAAGCTCTCATGAAAGGTTAGATAGATTAGGGGTTTAAAGGCTTCAAATGTCCTCCTTAACAAGGTAAGTGAACTTTAGTTGTTCTTTCATGCCATTTGATTCTCAAAGGCTAGAATTTGCTTTAGGATTACTTAACTTAGTGCTTAATGATTGTATCTTCAAAATTTGATAGAAACCTTAGGTAATGATCAATTGATGATGGAAAATAATAACTTGTTTAATGGAAATTAGGTTGGTATATGGGAATGATTTGCTAACTGAGAGGGGCATAGTGATGTGTATAAGTATATTTTGATTAAACTTACAAATTGTGTGGTTGTTAAGATTCTTGGGGTGATTGATGGTGGCTATTTATGGGAGAGAATTAGTTTGGGTGAAAATTTACTTATATTAGTGAGTGGTCGAGAGCTCTAGCTTGGGGTATATGAATATGTATGCTTGATTAATTAAGTAAAAAGATGTTTAAGTCCATTTAGATATGTTTATATGTATATGTGTATAGTTATGCAATATTGCATGTGAATTAGGAGAGCATAGTAATAATCAAAGTGTGGTTAACATGTATGTGATGTCTAAGCTACATAATGGTAGGACTTGATTTGAAATTGATTAAAATATGGATGCATGGAAATCTTGATAAGCCTGAGACATACAACATGCTTAGATTATCAAAATTGGCATACAACATCCTTATGAATGCATAAATGTGTTAAGAACATGTGTAAGAAATGAAGTGTATGAAGAAATATAGAAAAGTGCAGCACAATTGCATATAAATGTACCTAAGAGTATTAGCAAGGAAAAATGTGAAGTAATTTTTAGTGTCTTATTTGAGATAAATAATTGCTTTGTAGTTGATGTTTTGGACTTGAAATGGCTACATTTATTTGGTTTGATTTAGGCTTTGGTATGGAGTCATTATGTTGTACATGAATGCTTGATAATGAATTAAAAGTGAATGGTTAATACGTGAACAAAAACTTAAGTAAATGGTCTAAAATAGAGTTTAGGGCGGATATGAAATGTACTGGTAAAATAAGGCTCAAAATATACCTTTAAGGGCTATGACTTGTGATTATATATAATGGCTTTTGAGCTTACGTTTTAGCCTAGGGGTTGTATGGCTTAGGGCCTATAAACATGATAGAAATAATGTTGAAAACTGCATAGAAAAGGGATGAGAATTAAACCTAGAAAGGCCTATTAGAAACTTGCTGAAATGACCTATAACTATCCTGTTTGACCTTTGCCTAAATCAAAAATACCATTAGACAATAAATGTCAACTATATGGGAAATGACCATGAAATAAATTCAAGCATAATATACCTTAATTATTGGCAATTGTAGTACTTGAAAATAATATTGAGAATTTACCCTGTACAGCTTAATTATAGCCATACCAGACTGAGCTAAAATTTAATTATGTTATAAAATTTATATCTATATGTTATTCACCTAATAATATTATAAGAAGTTAATCAGTAAAGAAGTAGACATAATTTGAGTTATGTGGCCATTAGTTGGACATCCACTAGATGGGTTGACCAATCAACTTAGGGATTTTGCAATTGCTACATTGTCTGCTTTTCAGAAAAGTCTGATACAATGGCTTAAGTCCATTTTGGGCCACTATACTAGTCAGACAGTCACAACAGGCTGTGGCATTCACTTGATCTTTATCGGTGCAGTGGCATAGGTCCCGGAGGGCCACTACACTAGTTGAATAGTCAGACCAAACTCTGACATTCACTTGATTTTTGCCGGTACAATGGCCAAGGTCTTAGATGACCACTATACTAGCCATTTAATCAAGCCAGTCTACTAGGTAGACCATATCTTGTCATTTGTACCTTTGGTTCTATGAGTTATTTAAGGCCAGCACTATGGTCAAGGACTAAAATGTGGATCACTATACTCCTTGTATTTCCCTCTAGGTCTAGTGTATGTCAGTGTTGTCTTTCTAGTCAGGCTAGACAAATTAATAAAATAAACAACATATGAATTAAACTAGAGATAATAAACATTAAAAATGCTTATGTGGGCATAATTATTTGAATAATACTGTAAAACGTGTACCTAGGGGTGGGGTATTTTGGTAATTTTACATGTACAGTACTTATTGGCTTGATTAGTAATGATTATGCATGCTATCTTAATAAGGATGTAGAACCATAGTTTTCTTAGTTTATAATTATTAAATAAATAACTTTTTGGCATGAATTGGTACAAGGATATTTTGGTAATTTTGAATACATAACATGTACTATCCGGATAGAGTAAATGGCTTGAATAGTATATTTGGAAATGGCCTAGATTCATAACTTAGCTAAGTTTTAAATGACTGTATAAGCAATGAACATGTTATGGATAAGAGTAGGGGTATTTTGGTCATTTGACAGAAATGGTTAACCATGGGTCCAGTAACTTGAGTTAAATAATATTATCACTGATAATGGCAAATATTTACAAGAGCTAGAGTTTTAAGATATTATTTGAATAGTAATTAATAATTATGCAAGAAGGGTAGTATGGCAATTTGGATAAATGTAATTTTAATTGATGATATAATAATCTGGCTGAATAAATGAATATTACTTCTGTAGAAAATGCATGATAACTGATATGACATGTTTCAAATGCTCAAGTTCACCACTGAGTATTATATACTTAGTGTACCAATTTCTGTGTGCAGGTAATTAGAACTTATAGATATCCTCAGAGTGCGTGCATCTACGATTTAGGGGATAAATGAGTAAGATTGCTATATGTTTAGTGAATAGTTTTGCACTCATGTACATAGGTGGGGAATGGGTACCATATAGAAGTCTCTGTATATGTTATAAACAATGTTTTATAATAAGTTTCTATTAGACTATCTTGAATGTGTGGTTGCCTTTACTTGATAATATGGGTTGTGAGCCTAAGGCTTTATTTTTGTGATTATTTGATTATGGCCTGAGGCCTATGTTGAGGAACTGATAGAATGTTGATGTTAGGTTGATATGTGGGGGACCAGAAAGGTCTAAAAGATGAAATTTGAGTTATTAAAGTTTTTTGACAAGTGTTAAAACTTTGGATAGGGACCTGGATAATTGTTATGTTGCCAGATTTTTAGGAAAAACCTGATTGACCAATAATTGGTCAATATTGGCATGATTGACATTGTATAACCCTAGACAGTGTGTAAGATTAAATAGGAGTGAATTTTGAGTCAGGCAGAATTAAATATTATAGAATAAGTAAAAGTTAAACGAATAAGATTGGGAGAAATTTTAAGATGGGTGACTTAGTGAGAAGTGCATCGTTTATTAGGTTTTTTTTGAAAATCTAGTAGGGAGTGTTACATATTCACACAGTCTGATAGTTTACTTATTATAAAACACAATATACATATATATATATATATACATATTATAAGTTCCTTATTTACATGGCACCCATTCTCTCACCTAAGTACATTGAGTACAAAATTGTATACTAATAATATAACAACCTTGCTAACGCGGTCCTTTGAACCTTGACTGCACATATTATGAGGTTGTCTACTGATCCTGATTACCTATGCACCGAAATAGGTATGCTAAGTATATAATACTTAGTGGTGAATTTAAGCATTTAAATCATGTCACATTCATTATTTATGCATACAATGTCAATATTTAGATATTCAAGTTAGCATACAGAAATGATGTATATCTGTCAAAATTGCCAAAATAGCCTTCTTGTATATTAAGGTTGCTTACTTATTTAATTACTTTAAAATTTGTTAATTTATTAATATCTGCCAGTATCAGTAATTTATAAGTTATTTATTTCATTAAATTGATAGGCTCAACTAGATAGATGACACTTAAATACACTGGACCTAGAAGGAACTGAAATTGTGCAGTGATCCACATTCTTGAGCACCGACTGCTACACTGACCTAAAAAAATCGTAAGGATCAGTCCATAAGCCTCCCAAGTCAAACACCACATTTAGTCACTTAATTTAGTATGCTCAGCAAACTAGTGTAGTGATCTATCTTCTAGACCCCAACTGCTACACCGGCCTAATAAAACTATAGGGATCAGTCTGCAGACCTCTCGAATCATATATCTAAATTAATTACACAATCTAGTATGCCCAGTAGACTAATGGAGTGGCACCTTTGGACATATGCTACTACACTAGCATAATCACATAAATAGCACCAAGTGTGCAAAATCATATAATGGTCTATCTAACAAACTAGTACAGTGGCCCTAAAATGGACCTCAACCTCTGTACCTGCCTTACTTAAAAATTAGATAGTGTAATAGTTGCTAATCCCTAAGTTGACTAATCAATCAATCCAGTGGGTGTCTAACTAATGGGCCATTAACCTCAATTTATGTTTATTTCTTTAATGATTAACTTCCTATAATATTCTTGTGAAAAATAGACAGATGTTCTTTTTATATCGCAATCAAATTTTAGCACGATATGGTATTAGCATAATCAAATAGTTTCAAGTCATTTTCTAATAGTATGTTAAAGCCCTATGGTAACCAAAATTTAATTCATATGATTATTGATTTTAACCTATGTTGAATTATTATTTAATTAACATTTACTCTCCATGTCCATTTTCGATTAAGGTAATGGTCAATTTTGGACAGTAATCGGTCAATTACTTAGTTTACATCAACCAGTTTATGGTCCATTTTAGCTCCTTTTCTAGTGTAATTTTCATTATTTAATTCACATTTTCCATAGGCCTAAAGCCAACATCAATTAGGCCATTCATAAGGCCAAACCATAGGCATTTATGCCATCCTATAATATTGTCCCATAATAGCCAACTTAGGTACAAATTCTAGGCACAATTCAAGCCATTTTTCAAGTTCACTTTCTAGTTCAATTTTAAGTCTCATTTTGGGCTACTTTTCGAACCTTTACACTAGGCATTGTTCATTCATCAAAACACATTCATTAGTCCATTTTATATCATGCCAATCTCATACACTTATTCAAATCACACCAACTTAATTATGCTATAAAAAGGGTGCGTTTACTTAAGTTTTATTACATATACTTATTACACATATGTTGTCAATTCTTTCATGCCATTTTCATTAGTTTAGCTCTCGGGTATAGCTACCTAATAGCCTTGATCATGTATTTTTTTATGGTCAATCACACATCCATGCTTTCATTCATATCATAAGTACTTCTCCACATACACATTGTCATTTAATTACCATTCAAGGTAGAATGTACACATTATATGCCTTGGCCATAGCTAGACTTCCTACTCTCCTCTACTAATCCAACACAATCATATGCCACACTAACATTTCATACACTATAGGCCTAATGTACATGCCATTCAAGTTTACTTCCTTGTACATGCTAATTAATCTTATTCTAAACCATACAAACACGCACACGTAATTATACTTTAAACCTCTCAACCACTCACCATGTTCATGCCAAACATACACTAATTAACCCATTCCTAACAGTATTTGTCATAACTCCATCACAAGCCACAATCATCATTCAAAGCTACCTTAAACCAACACACACGCATATATATATCAACCCCTAAATACCTCTTAGCTATTAACAATCCAACATCATCACAAGTTCATTTCAAACAAAGCCATTTAATTAGCATTTCATTATGCCATATACTACCACACTTCAATGTTGCTACCTATCCAAGACAATTCATATACATAATCCATTCTTAAGCCAAAAAGGGAAGCTATGGAATTTAAGGGCATGAAGTGAATACTTGAATTCACTTACCTTAGATCACAAGAAAATGAAATTACACCACTTTAAGCCTTTAAGAACTCATAAATTTCCAGCCTAGTCTTTACGAAAGTTAACCCCCTTTGCACGCCATTTCTCCTTTCCAATTCCCTCGAAAACCATACACACACAGACACACTTTATTAAGATTCTAATCATTCATAGGTAGCCATTCCTATTTAAAATCCCTTAGAAAAATTGATGAAAAGCTATTAAAACCATGAAAGACTCACCTTGCACCCTTGCTAGAAAATACCTTTAACCTTTGCACATTTGGGGAATTTTAATTAATTCTTGAGAACTCATTTTTCCTCAATTCTTTCTCCATAATTACCTTAACATATGAAGATGAATTTAGGTGTGGTTAGTTTTCTAGAAAAGCTTAGAAAAGAGGATGAATATTGAGAGTTTTGCTAAAGATGGCATCTGTTCTAGCAGGAAAAGAGGAAGAAGATTTTTGAGGTTATAAGTGGATTTTGCCACTTGGCACCATGTGTTAGACATGTGTAAGGGCCTTAAGCATACTTACTTGGCATAGATAGGTCTTGTGACCTCCTAAAATAGCTTAATTTGGTAAAAAATTTGGAAAATTTTAATAATTATAGGGACCTCAAAAAATTACACTGTTTATTTTAAAATTCCTCATTTAACCCTATTTACATACTCATAAAATTTTGTAGCCAATCGATAGTGTAGTTTTTAGGTTGCCTCAATTTACGTACTAACCTAAAAAATTACGAGAAATTGCAAACAACCTAAGAATTCAAAAATTCCTTCACCAATGGACTCAGGGGAATTTTTAACCTTTTAGGTATGATATTTTTTGGTCTGTTGAGGCACATCCTGGGTTATTCCTGGCCTAACTCTATTTAACCCTACCGTTCACTAGTTTATAGCTTGAAATGATTTATTGGTTCTGCTAAATTTTTTATTTTAGCCTATTTCATCATTTTAAAGCCCCTTAAAGTTTCATGACCAGTACTATAGCCTCAATTCTTATGTAAATGACCCGGCACCCTAAGAACACTTTTCGAACCCAATGGCATTGTACACAGAGCCCTAACACATAGGCATTACACGGAGATTCTTATGGACTGATCCATACTATTGGATGAAGTTGGGTGGGTGCAATTATTAAGGTCCAAAATATGGGCCACTGCATAGTCTGGATCTTACTATCCAATGTCTTTAAATGTAGTCTTTCTAGTATAGGCCTAAAATGGAATAATATAAATAAATACAAACAATATTAACAATTGTTATTTCATGACACACTTGGTATAATTTAAGTAAAGGAATATAACCTAGCAATTTAAATAAACTATGAGACACACTAAAATATGAATAATAGGACAAGCTAATAAGTTACATAATTGCAATTAACTGGACTTACATGGCTACATAAATTGCACGATGTGTGTTGTTGTTTGGCTACATGTCATATCATATATATAATATTACATTAAATTGACCACTAAGTTTATACTTAGCAT
>CANXYI011759482.1:0-10641 GCA_948208565.1 Hura crepitans
CCTTTCTTGTATCATTCAGAATACACATCAATATAGAAAATAGTTAGTCTCTACTATATACTTCTTTACTTTAATTACAACACGAGTAGCTTTTTAGATTTGATTAGGAAGTAGTGTAATACTACTTCCTAATTAACACTCACCGCACGCAACTTGAATGATCTATCCGCTAACCACAGGAGACGAAACAAAGACCGATCCGATTTCCGGGTCGGGGACTAAAAGGTTATTTCTGTATTTTCACTTCTTGAAATTGATTAAATGATCCGCCTTCACCACCGGCGGAGCACCGCCGGTCAAGCTGTTTCTTTCTCTTTCTCTCCGCTTCCTTCTTTTTCTTCAGTTCAAAATCAGAAAAATAAAAACAAATCCGTTTCCTGTCTCACACTCAACAACACCCAAAAATCCTAATCCCTGGCAGACCAGACACCTAAATTTGCTCTTCATCTTTCTCTCTCTCTCTATATGTATATAAATATGTATACACACACGCACACCAATAAATACAGGAAAGTAGTGTGGAATTGGGAGTTTGTAATGAGGGATTACTGAATTTGCTGCGATTTTACAATGCACAAGTAGATAGCAAAATGGCGCAGTACAGGCAATCTGGGCACTATTACTCAAACGGCGCGTCGGATCACGTCTCCATCGGGATTCGTGCTTCTCCTTCCCAGCAGCAGTATAAGCCGGTTCGTGTTCGCCGATCGGGTCGATCCGATAAGGGCCGCGCTGGCGGGTTTTCGATCGGTTCTGTCATTGTTTTTCTGTGTTTCGTGTTTGTTGTTACTGTTTTAGCTTACTATTACCTCTCCGTTGATAATAAAGGTTAGTTAGTTTTAATTTTCAGTTTGCTTGAAGTTTTCTTTACTTCTCTTTGTTTGATTAGTTGCTGAGGACGCTCGGGAACATGTGGGGAGAGTGTGGAAATTATAATAGGGATTATTTCTATAATGTTGAGGAAAATGTAGCTCAATTACTATCAGATATTGGGCATTGTAGATCGCTTCGGTTGCTATACAGGAAGATGAGAGTTTATATTTCCTTCAGATCAAGCTTTTGTGTACTGTTTTCCTTTTTGGCATTAGTGTTCAATTCTTTTAATATTAGTTCTCTGGTAAGTGAAGCTTAATTGCAAAATTTATTTTGACTGACCAAAATATTTGCGATGCTTAGTTGAGATTAGATGTTTGTTATCTGAATTTCGAAAGCAGAAAATATCTTTTAACCTAACCGGGAATTTCAAAAGTATAATGAGTTTTGATGGTCTGGAACATTGTTTTGTTTGCACAATTGCACTTGCTAATTTTGTGGCTTTCTAATGACTTTTCTTCGCTGCGACAATAACTAGGAGACTGCCATTTATTGAATTTTTCTTAACGTTTTAATATCTCTTATGTAGTCGTACTGTCTGTACTGGTGCAGTGATACATGATCGTCATACTGATGATGATGATTTTGTGAAGAATGATATTGATTTTCTTACAAATGTTACACGGACAGACAATGTTAGAGTCCTTGGGTTTGGCCAAGGTTCAGTACATGGACGGGATTCTAGGTACTGGGATAAGGATGATAGGAGAAGGGATGGGGATTATGGTGAGGATGATGCAGAACATGATAGCAAGGAATCTAGGGATGGATCTACTGAGACGGGCGATAACCCAGTGAGAATGAGCGATGACAATAGGGAGACTTCTCAAGAGGATCTATCTAACGGTTTAGATTCTAAAGGAGCTGCTTTGTACAATGAAAATGGGCGTAATGAATTGAAGAAGTATGAAGAAGAGTATGAAGCCTCTTTAAAGAATGCTGGCCGACCAAATGAGAGACATGACATCAAATTTCGAGGTCTTAGCGATGAGGGCAGTGGAGAGCATAATGAATTAGTTGATTCTGACAATGAGTATGATGATGTTATTGATTCACATGACTCACATCTGGAGGAATATGGTGTTTCTGAACATGACAATGGGGACCAGACTGTTGTTGCAATATCCCATGATGATGGTAGACAGCTCTCTAGTCTTCATGATGCTGGAACCAAGGATCAAAATATTGCCAAGGATGATCCCGAAGTCTTTGAAAATACGACAGGAAAGTCTTTGAACACTAAAACAGCAGATAATATGGACAAAAAATCTCGTCCTGTGCCTACAGGTGGTGGTCAATCTACAACTAAATCAAGGTCAGATTCAAAACGGAAAACAAAGCGCCGGAAATTTTCTGGTAATCTTCGTCTACTTCTTTCTCTATAGATGCTATTGTGCATGTGCACATTTCATACTATCTCAGTCTCAACAGAAATTGATGTTCATTTAGTTAAATTATGCCTTTGTAATTTTGGAACCCTTTTTTTGGCTTTTTACTCTTCTACTTGAAAGGCTCACATTATGAAGAAGCATATTGGTTATGTATTTGATATCTAGGTCTTAAAGGTTTTATTGGATGTGATATTAGGGCATATGTTATGGTGGAAATATATATGTTGAATCATAATTATCAAAATCTTACGATTTGCGATTCGAATCTTGTGATCCGATAAGATATGTCTCTTAAAAAATAAGAATCATCATGCGAATCTTAGGAGGTTTTGAATCTCATTTGAATCTTTAGAATTTTACTGATTCAACGGTGTGATTCAATTCTTATGATTATTAAAGATACTGATTAATGCAATTTTCCATAAATCTGGCCCATTTTTATGCAATCCAATTGAATTTTTTACCTATTTGATGCGTCTTTCAAGAAATGCCGTTCATAAGACTAATAGACACCTTAGTTTTTAACACTCCATAAGAGATGGTTTAATCTCTATGTCTCCAATATCTCTTGTTTGAATGATAAGAAGGAAATTCTAAAACATTTTTTAGTTCTATGAAATTGCTTTTCTTTTCTCCTTTATTAATTCTTCTATATTCTAATATTCTTTACATTTGTATCTTTTATTGTGTGTAATTGTCACTAACTCACTATTATAATTGTTATTTGAAATGGCTCAAAAAAAGGACCAGCAAATGAAAGCGGTGATAAAAATGAAAAAGAGGATAAAGAGTTACCGGTGTTTGATGATTATAATATTAGTATCAGTGACATTGACAGTGACATTGATTTTGATGGGGATGAGTAGGAAATTAAGAATAAGATTTTGATTGAGAGGAGTAAAAAATTAGGAATTAGATAAATAATTTATAAATAGTGATGATAATGAAATTGATAATTTAATATAGTGTTTTTATTTTTACGATTTATACAAGTATATGACTTAATTATAATTTATATTATTACATATGTCATTTTTTTTTATGTATTTGAGTATTTTGTTCATATTATTAAGTATAGATATCATATAAATTATATTTTAAACCTTTTTATGTGATGTATCTTTTATCCTATGATTAGCGATTCACGATTCTCAAATTGAAAGAACGGTTTGCAATAAGTATCTTGATTTGACAACTATATGTCGAATTTATGCATTTATGTTTTGAGGCCTATTTCTTCTATTCATGTATGCTTGATTAGTTTCATGTGATGGGGGTTTGGGTTAGGTTTTCAGAATTTGGTGTCTAAAACATGTAAATTTCCAAGTTTATCGTCTTGATCATTTTTGTGTTTGGAGTGATTGGATAACAAGTTGTTCTTGCATTGACAGTTAGAATATATGCTGATAGAAATCAAGTCTCGTGATTCATATATCAAAGATGTTGAGGAGTGGGCCTTTACTTATGTGGTCAAATTGAACTCTCTTGAGGTTCTTAAAGCAAATTCTGCATTTAAGAGCCTCACTAATTGCATCTTCTGCATTAGGAACAAATTTAAACACTAAAGTTTTAACCTAATCTGAGGAGAAACTCCTGTGTGCATTTTGAAACAACTAAAAACACTTACTTGACTACCTTTGCCTTCTTAGAGCCCCTATATATTTAGGAACCTACAACTTTTTTTTTTTGGTAATTAAATAACTTTTTTATTTTTAATGTGGAATAGACGTCCCATAATACAATCCTAAATTTTCTAAGACCATTTTTTTTTTTTTATATAATTGGATTGAACACAATTCATATCTGTGACTATCCAACCGTGAATTGTTAATCTTTCTTCCTTATGAAATTTTTAAGAGGTAGCTTGCATTTGGGTATGTCATATGAGATTTGTGCATGTCTGTGTCTCTATAGATATATGTTATATTTGTTGAAAATGGTGCTAATGGCACTCACATTTAACTGTGAGACGGTTATTTTATCTATGAGGAGACTTTTCAGGTTCCAGGAATTTGGTTGCTGGGTTTTTGGTGCCCAGATAGTGATGTTGAAAATGGATATCAATGTAATCCACATTTGAGTATACGTTTCATTTGCTTAAAATGGTGCTTAATGGCACCAACATTCAAGTGTGAGACTGTTATTTTATCTACGTGGGGAACCTTTTCGGGTTCCAGGAATTTGATTGCTGGGTTTTTGAAGCCCAGGTACTGATGTTGAAAATAGATATCACTGTAAAGTAATGAGATCAATAAATGAAGTAGACATATGGGAATTGGCCACATAGAATTAAAGAAAGAAAAGGCAACTTTTAGATGTTTGGAAAATGGAGACTAAAGCAGAATTGGGCTAGTTCTCTAAGGGTCATGTTACTTCCTGGTAGCTCTTCTGACATGTAAGTTGGATTATGTGGCATGATCTTTCTTCAGGGGATCTTAGAGATTACTTTAATTGGTATATGCATCTGAAAGATTAAAAAAAAAAAAAAAAGCACTTGCTGTATTCCAATATTGTCATCCATTGAGATATGGCTTATCTGAGGAGCTTTCTTAGGGAAGCACTTTCATGAATGGATGCCCTGACTGAATATAAAATGGATAGCTTTCAGAAAAATCTCTAAACCAAAATTACTAAAGAGGTGATTTATGTTTCTAGATGATTGGTTGATCATTCAAGCAGTTCAACCATCTGGATCTTTGTAGAGAACACCCCCTTCCCTCCTCTCTCTCTCTCTCTCTCTCTCTCTCTTCCAAATGGTCAAGACATGCTTATTTGGTCCTGCACAGTATATCCACTCTTTCTATGTCGCATGGTTGCTGAATCTGAGGCAAACAAAATCCATTAGTTATGCATCTGATATTTTTTGTTCTTTTTTATTTTTTTTCATTGTTCTGATATTTCATTATGGGATTTGTGTTTAGAAATTTCCTTTTTTTTTCCTCCTGTCTTTTCTGTCTTTATTTTTGTATGTTTAATATCGTCCCACTGAATACATTGTTGTTTTTGCCTTTGTATCTTGGTACGTGGATCCAATATAGGATTCACTATAAATGCATTAGGATATTCTACTTCTTCTTTTACGGTTCACTATGAGATTTGTGTTTCACTTGAGATGGAGATTTTTCTTGGATCTCAATCTTTTCTTTCTGTAATTTTTATAGGTATATTCTGTCCGCTTGTCTGATGTATGATGCTTTGCAGGGTCTTGTGAGATGAAGTTGCTAAATTCTACTTCACAGATTGTTGAGCCTTTTGAAAATAGAAAATTTGGAAGATTTTCCTTGCAGTATGTTGAAAAGGAGGAGAAGCCCAATGGAGATGAAGAATGGGAGCCCAGATTCGCTGGGCATCAGAGTTTACAAGAACGGGAAGAATCTTTTCTGGCACATGATGAAAAAATAAATTGTGGCTTTGTCAAAGGTCCTGAAGGATCACCAAGTACAGGATTTGATTTGGCAGAAGATGATGCAAATTATATCAGTAGATGCCACATTGCTGTGGTCTCTTGCATCTTTGGAAATTCAGATCGCTTGAGGTCACCTCCAACAAAAATGGTATGCAAAAAGATATGTATGGAAAAATTAAAGTTGTACAGTTGCTTTGATACATCCTGTTTTTGAATGTCAGTTAGTGCCCTATCAGTTCTTTTATTTGATTGATGCAAGTCATCCAGAGTTAACAATTAAATAAACAAATCAAAATATAGGTGTATTAACACACACATTTTATCTAATTTCTAGACTTTGAATATGTCACCACCAGTTGAGAGTATGATGTAAATGTGATCAGCTGAAACAGTAATTAAGGAGGTGGCATTAAATCTTGTGTGAAGTTCACTACATATTTGCATGCTGATTTATTGCTTGACTTATTTTCTTTTTAGAAAGGAGACTACTGAGTAAATTGTCTTCAAAAACTTGCTGTGGCTTCAGTTATGGGGTTGTTGTCCATATATCATTTGAAGAAGGGAATCGATGCACTTTACCATGTTTCTTAATCTCGTCTGACCACCTTTACCTTGCTCTTATTGGAAGGTTTCTTGTATCCTTCTATGTTGCCACTAGCCTGTTTCAGTATTCACTGTTGGTATTGTTGTTTTGTGGAGGATGGATGATCGTAAGAAACTGGGCACCTTTGGGCTTATACTTTTTTATGATTACTTCTTTAGTAGCAATATTAGATCTATGCACCTGTAGTGATCTCTATGTTATTTGATCCTTGAACTATTTGAATATTGGTAATAAAAGCACTGCTAGAACTAGGTATTGGATTATTAGGTTTAACCAGAAATAGAAGTATGAGATGCATCAGGAAACAGGCATTGCGTTCGTCGTAAGGAGGGTGTGATGAATTGAGAGCAAGTGACATTATGTAAAGGCCCTGTGTCTGGGCTTTTCATTGATTATTCCTTTTATGAACTCAGCTCAAGAACTGAATTCCACAACTAATTAGATGGCGATCAAAGGGAAATTTAGAAGAAATCACAGAAAAGAGAAGATTAAAGAAGAGCAGAAGGTTGGAGATGAGAAGAGAAAGAATTAGAAAGAGAAAGAATATGAAGAGAGAACTGATTTTTCTGTTCATTCACAACTAATGAACATATTACATCAAGATCCTTCTTTTATACTAGTGTTTACAACTAAACTGCTATTAACCTACTAACATAATAGTGCACATCAGCTAACAACTATTAAGTTCCTAATAATTCCATGGGTTAGAATGGCATAAGTTAAAATTTTTAAGATTTTAAACCTGTGCATCGTGTTAAAAAAAGTTTGCTTGTCTGCAATAGCATATGAACTATAGGATGGTTGTGCCAAGACTTTTAAGGTTGAGCTATTTTGCTATTAATTACCTGAGAGCTGAGCTGGAGAGTAACTGTCTATGGCATCAAGGAATATTATAACACTAGGGTAGTGATGTGGCATTTGGAAGGTTCTATGTTGAAGCCTACCAAGAAAATGTGAATTAAGTGGGAGTCCATGATAATTTTGTTGGTATTAGCCATGCATCTAATGAGCTTCTAAACTTCTTTGTTTGTCAATCCAAGATTCTATTGGAACTCTATCTTGTGCGTATATGGGATGTTTGGCCAGCATTTTGATACACACGAGCACGCTACCAGGAGTATAGGCCTCTAATTTTGCTCTAAGTCACTAGTTGTCTTGCCTTAATTCTAGCTATTTCAAGTGTTCAATTATTTGATAGTGTCAAATCAAATTTTGAGGATGCAAAATTTTATAAATTTCAAGGTATAATAGACCTACTACGCTGGATGAATATATTGGTAATTCATCATTTGAAAGAGATATGTCTTGTATCGTGCGTGAAGGAACAGAGGACTTGTGCTTCTGTTAACATATTACTGGCCATTCCTTGTATCCGTTCTCTCACTCTCGCTTCCTCTTCCTCTGGGTAGAGTGGAGTTCAGCACCTCAGTTTATAGTTAAAGACCCTTTTTTTTTAGTCTTATTATTTGGACCACTCAGTCTATAGTTAAAGACTAAGATTTTTTTTCCTTATTATTTGGGAAGAAAAAGCAGTCTTGGTTTAAAAGTGGTTCATGCTTGTCCATGGGAAGAAATTTGGTGAATATAGTGAAATCCTTGATGCTAAGTTTGTTCTGTCGTTAGCATCTTGTATTGCATTGCATGTTTACTGTTTCTGTTTGTGTGTATGTGTTATCCTTTTCCCCCCTCTTCTTTCCGTCCTGTTTTTGCATCATGCATTACATTTGCTGAATTCAATCAATTTTATCGTGATCATTTAATTTGTACATCTGACACTTGATTTTAATCATGAAATTTGTCCCTTTTCAGGTTACTCGCTCGTCAAGGAAAAATGTCTGCTTCGTCATGTTTATGGATGAACTTACATTGCAAACACTTTCTTCAGAAGGCCATATGCCAGATAGATCAGGCTTTATAGGTTTATGGAAGGTTGTAGTAGTGAAGAATCTACCGTATACTGATATGCGCAGGGTGGGTAAAATACCAAAAATGTTGCCCCACCGTCTTTTCCCTTCTGCAAGGTAAGAAATAGGTCTTATGATCAGATAGTCATCTGTAATGTGTATACCTTACCCCTTCTTTATTAAGCTTATCATTATTTTATAGTTTAATATCTCTTGCTTATCACAAACTTATGATTATTTGTTTCATGACCTTGAAAGAAAAGGAGAAAATAATAGAACTCAACAACTAACGATTTAATAGAACTCAACATTCTTTAGAGTAACAATTTAAATAAATTTCTTATGGTCATAAAATCATAAGCCTGATGCAACTTACATAATATTTTCAATGGGATTAACTTAGATTTGGAGAATAGTTGCATACAGATCCTCTCCTCTCTTTTTCTTTAGCTCAAAAAGTCACAGACTTCACATGCTTAGAACGGCTCTAGGTAATTTCTACTTTTAGGTTCCGAGGTCAGAATTGGTGCTGTTTAATGTCCATATACTTGTCACCACTCCATGCAGACACTTTATGCGCACGCACAGAAGTTGATAAAGTACAAAGCCCATTCTGTATAAAACAGACTGTCACACTGAAACTGGTTTTACGCAATTTCCATTGATCATTGAAATAATTAAGTTTCTGGATATGCATAATTCCATGCAGTCTTTTGTGGCTAAATGTTTTGCACGCAAATATTTTTGCAGGTATTCAATATGGTTAGATAGCAAATTACGTCTTCAACTTGACCCTATACTCGTCCTGGAATATTTCCTGTGGCGAAAAGGTCATGAATATGCCATTTCTAATCACTATGATCGCCATTGTGTGTGGGAAGAAGTTGCACAAAATAAGAGATTGAACAAGTACGATCATACTGTTATAGACCAGCAATTTAATTTCTACCAGGCTGATGGACTGAAAAAATTTGATGCTTCTGATCCAAACAAGCTCCTTCCGAGCAGTAAGATCTTTTTTATTCTCTTGTTGTGTTCGGTAGAACTAGCAGCGTGAATTCAATTTCCAACTTTATTTAACAGGACTTTGTTATGTATTGTTTACAGATGTGCCAGAAGGGTCCTTCATTGTGAGAGCCCACACTCCAATGTCTAATCTATTCTCCTGTCTTTGGTTCAATGAGGTTGATCGTTTCACTCCTCGTGACCAACTGAGTTTTGCATATACATACCAAAAGCTGAAAAAGATGAATCCTGGCAAACCATTTTATCTTAACATGTTCAAGGTGAACAGTTCTATTGAATTTAATTGCCCTATTTGTGGCAAATGTGTCAAATTATCTTTCATATAGTCCATCCAATAATTATCTAGTGAGACGTTGAAATCAATGTTTTCCGTCATTTTTCTTTTTGAATTTTATGTTCGATGTCTTTCCAATGTTGTAGGATTGTGAGAGAAGAGCCGTAGCAAAGTTATTTCGTCACAGATCGCAGGAGAAGCTAAATCTTGTTCGTCAACAAGCAACAGAATGAAGTCCGTTCGAACATTTGTCTTTTTATCCGAAACCTATCTGTGTACATTATTCTTGACCTGGCACAGATTTATTGCCCTCTGGATGCATGCCCCAAAATGTTGTAGAAGTGGTTCTTGTCGACAAGAGACTTTGAATTTTGCGATTTGAATGCGAAAGAAACGCAGTGGATACAGGTGTTTTTTTTATGGAAGTTGTTTGTTGGGGGAAAAGATGATAATGGTAGCAAGTCTCTCCAGAGTTCAGTTAAATGCATCTTTGTCGAAGAAGCAACTAGTGATCTGCTTAATGTTTCTTCATTTTTAAAAAATTCCATTTGCTATTCTTTGTTTCATTCTGGGACAAGCCGTACGCTCCTGCATTGTTTACCATTATTTCTGCTAGAGATAAACCTTCAGCTTTTTTGGCTTGTATTAGTTTTTCTTTACAGATTGGATACCAAACTTTCGATTGTTTGTAACAAGTATGTAGTGTATATATATTCATTGTCTTGATGCATTTTCCTTGACATATAATGATAATGTCATTATTTTGTTGAACTATCCAATGATTTTAATTTTCGTTTTCAAAGTTAATAGGGAAAACTTATGAAAGTACATGTTTCGTTTACAAAAATGATTTTTTATACATTTAAAATTAATAAATTAACTTTTTACACGTTAAAGATGGCAAAATCTAACTTTTAATTCATGATGTAGCATGTAAATTTATCTATTTAAGAGATTAAAAGTTAAATATTGTAAATTTTATGTGTTGAAAGAGTCATTTTCAAAAGAAGCATCTGTAACTAAGTACTTTACCAGTGTCGCATGTATTTTCATCCTTTTTCAATTTAATATGGTGCTTCTAAGTTTCTGCAATTAAACATATTTATGGTGCTAATATTCTATTTTGATATATATATATATATATATATATATATATATATATA
>CANXYI011759548.1:0-14197 GCA_948208565.1 Hura crepitans
TTTGGGATCATGAATTAAACCAATAAAAAGGATAAATTGATATAATCATGAATTAAACATGAGATAAAGGAGATTGTAATGAAATAAGAAATTTAATAAAATAAATGATGAATTGGTGTAAACAAGAAAATGGACATGAAACCCGAGCATGTACTATTCGCATGAACATGAAGTTATATCATGTAATGGTGTTAATGTGATGGCTATAATGCTTCGAACCGGTAACATGATAATGATAGTATGGTACATAATGTATGGTTACTATGATGCCTATATGAATATGTGTTCATTATGAGAGAATGAATGAGTATACTAGGTTTGTGCCTCATTTCATTTATACTAATGATCATTATGTTATAAGTATAGATAAAACATAACTTATGTACATTTTGTAATATGTATATGCATTGAAAGTGCTTACTGTTTATAAGCCATAGTTTATATTCATGGTTGAATATTATATATATATATTAACTTAAAATGGACAATTGCATGCTCAAATTAGCATTCGAAATAAATGCATAAAATATTTGTATGTATCTATGTGAGCATAACTATTTAAAATACATGTGTATATATATATTCCATTGAGTACACCACTGAGCGTCTCGCTCAGCGTACTGGCTTTTTGCTGATGCGTAGATAGAAGTGGTAAACAGGGAAGGAAACTAGAAAAGCACATGGAGCCACTTGAAGAAACCTAGCGGGAGTCATTTTGAGACCTTGGAGTAGGCCATTGAGAGAAAGAGGTGTATAAAAATGTAACTAGTTTGATATTGTAATATAAAATGTAAGTTGTATATCATTAGCATATAAATGTACTAGCAATTTTATTAATGAAAATTAGGCTAAGTGAAAGTAAAATTAATACATAAAATAATAAGTGATTTAAGCTTCAAATGCGAAGTATAGATATAAATTTAGATCATTAAAGATATATGTAAATGTATATAGATGAAAATATTTCTAAGTAAATATAAAAAGGATGTATGAATGTGATGAGAATAAATTTGAGATGTGAATGATAATGATTTGGGGGACCAGGAGGGTCCATTGAAGTTGTTTGAGATGATATGAGATTATAGAAATGTTCGTTTGCAGGTTTACTATTTGGGATAGTGTCCCGGTACAGCTGTTATGCTACCAGATTTTTGACACGATGACCCCATTTAGTTGCCTCATAAAACATGTCAAAGGATTTTTAGAGTTTTTACAACTCCTTAAGTTAGGAGATGTTTTAAGTAACAAAAGTTTTAAATTGTAGTGAATTTTGGATAGCGAAAATCGTAAAAAATGATTTAGGTTTGCATGCAGCATCCTTTGTTCGGGTTTGATGAACAGAACGGGCAAAGGGTGTCACACACAATGCCAGGTAATCTTAGCATGAATGATGTTGTTGAGAGACATAACATAATGATTAAAGATATGGTAAGGAGTATGATTAGCCATTCAACCTTACCAGAATCTAATTAGCCATTCAACCTTACCAGAATCCCTCTAGGGTGAGGCACTAAAGACTATAATATATATCCTTAATAAAGTTCTAAGCAAAGCAGTAGCCAAAACCCTTTATGAACTTTAGACAGGTAAGAAGCTTAGTATTAGACATTTAAATATTTAGGGTTGTCCAACTAAGGCAAGGCCATACATGCCATATAAAAAGAAATTGGACTTAAGAACTATGAGCTGCTACTTTATTGGATACTCTGAAAGGACAAAGGGTTACAAATTTTATGATCCTATAATTTGATCCTTTATTGAGATGGGAGATGCCATTTTTTTTAAGGAAGTTGAGTTTGGAGGGGAAGATATGGTTAGAAACATTATCTTTGAAGAGGAATTTATTTCTCTTCCTACAATTGCTATTGATAATGATTAGATTCCTATACTTGACATTATTTAAGAAGCATATCAAGATAACCAAGATAATGTTAATGAATTCACTATCCAAAATCTTTATTTTTTTTTTTGTTAGAATGTATTTTAGGTAATTATCATGTAATGTAATTTTTTATTTCGATTATTTTCCTGTATATTCTGTAATTATTGTAATAGGTAGAAAAACATTTTTTACATGTAAAAAATCACCGAATCATTTTATACCTAATTAATTGGTGTTTTCTTAATAAAACGGGTTTTGATTTTTTCTTAATAAAAGGCACAAATAATAAAATCTATTTTCTAAAATTGACATGTGAAAACCAAAGTTCTTAAAATAAATCAATTACACGATTTCATGTATGATATTTTAATTTGAAGCACTTTATTTGCTTTCATAATTACGTATTGCTATTCTTTTATATGAATATGTGATTTATTTTAATGCTGAAACCCGCTTGTAGAAAAAGGATAAAATTATAAATTTAATTTGAAATTCTGTATTAACTTGAGATATAAATAAGAGTAAGGTTCTGAACCACTCTGGTTTTAGCCCTACAAGATATTTTCCAACTTCGGTTAGATGGTGATTCCTAGTTTGTGGTGCCCAACTCGCTCTTTCTAGACCAATCGAATAGGAACAACTTAGGATTCCTCTAATTTATTTCTCATTTTTCAGGACTCGAGGAGTGAGATTTAGATTGAGTCTTTGGTTGTTTCGGTTTGACCCGCTCTAAAAAGGAAGAGGACATGAACAACACCCCAAGTGTGCTCGAAAATAATGACAATATCTTGTGTATACATAAGATTTATAAAAATGGTTGAAATCACAGTTTAAAATAAAGTCAAATTATAAAATTAAGCAACATACATGACTTATGTAATTAAATTAATTTATAATAAAACAATGAGTTAGGCCCATATGAGTTAGACAGTACACTGGATAGTTCGATCGGTCACCTAGGGAATATAGTAGCTACTTGGACACTTTGGTGTCACCTTTTTATGTTGGTTCATAAGAGCCATTGCACATGCATTTTGTCTTGGTACCTTAGTCCACAAGGGCCACCAGACCCTACATCTTGTCTTGGTACCATGGTCCATAAGGGCCATCGTACCTTATAGTCCGCTATGATTTTGTTATGATTTTTATATCATTACGTTTATACTAATACAGCTACTGGTAGGTCCGACAGAATCGCTACACATATATTCATATGGGTACAATAGTAATGGAGGTTCAACAAGATTCACTACATAATTATTGATAACTCGTTATACTAGTGCAGCAGTCGTTAGGTCTAAAATATGGATCACTACACACCTTTTTATCCCCTTAATCCAATATTGAGATTTCGTCTGTCAAATATGGGCTGCATAAATTAATAAGTTAATAAAAATATGGATATTAATATGGGAGGTTTTAATGATCAAATAAAGGACATTGTATGATTAACTCATCAATAGAATAAAAGTTATTTAACTCCATTTAAGTGAAACTATATCATAATAAGAGAAAAATAATTAATAAAGGAAATCATTGTGGTAATATAAGGTGTCTATTCAGATACAAGAAGTATGTTAAGAACAAGAATAAAAGTACAAAAAACAAATAAATAACAGATGGATTTTATAGAATTAACAAGTCATTATGAGTATAATTAAATTCTTATTGAAAGGGCAAGCTAATACTTATAAGGCTTAATTAAGACGTTAATATGTATTAGTAATGAATGTAGTCTATTATAAGTAAAAAGGTTGAATCTGAAGTAATAATCAATAAAAGAGAATTATGAATGTGACTTATGCTATTAATTATAGAAAGGGAAAAACACTTATTGTGTGTGGCTTACATTTTTGTATGTTAATTGAACATGGATGTGTTTTCATAAATGTATCTTTCTATATGACATATGAGTTTTATTTTTATACATATTATTATATTGTGATGCATGCTTGTGAGCTTACATGTAATATGTATATTTCATTAAATACACCAGTAAGCATCATTGCTTAGCGTACTGGCTTTTGTTGGTGTGTATGTAGTAGATAAGAGTTTAAGTTATAGCCTCAAGCAAAGCAGCACAAGTTAATGAGTTTATTTGGTATTACATGAAAGAAGGTAAGAAACAATAGTAGATTGGCACTCATGTATATGTGAAAATGAAGGGCCTAAGATTATATGATTACAGATATGTGTTTGTGGTTAATAGTAGTAGTTTTAAATATTGGTTAATATAAGTATAAGTAGTATGATAGTTACGTTTGTGTAATGTCTTTCATCCAGATCTAGCAACCGGATCGAGTAAGAGATGTCACTTGTGACATCCTATATTTGAACCGGCTATCGATTGGGTATTAGGGTGTTACAAGTATAGTTCTCAATATTTAAGATAACTTTAGTAATCTCAAGTCATAAGATAGATGCACAACTGATATGATAAGATAGTTTCACTAATTTAGATTATGTATCCATGTGAACATCTCTTGTTGCGTCTCTAATGAACTTGTTTCTCAAGCAAGCATCCACATGTCATCTCCAAGCATCACCATGCTTATAGCTTGTGTGAACCACTCTTTGACTAGGTCAAATACCATAACATGTACTAGTCTATCTATATTAATAATGTCCTACCTTGTTAATATTATGACTAGGGATAGTTTTGGTATTTCACATTTACATGCAATAGGAATCTCATATCATAAACTCTTTATGATTTCCTTAGCATTGTCAAAGAATACTAGTAACTTTATTACATAGTTTAAGATCATGTCAAACAAATGAATTAACATAAACACTAATGTAATAAAGAATGCCTTTCATTATAAACAAATGTTTAATATGTACACAAAATATCCCTATTACATGTGTGCTCTAGGGCATGCAACTAACAATCTCCCATTTACACTAGAGCCAATCACTAATGTACCTAATACCTATACTATTCATATGGAGATCAAATATATTTTGTGATAATGCCTTAATAAGAGGATAAGCAATATTCTAATAAGTGTGGACTCTCTCAATCTTCATGTCTTGCTTAGCTACTATCTCACAAATGAGATGGTAGTGTCTGAACACATGTTTGGATTGTTGATAAGACCATGGTTCCTTTGCCTGTGTAATGGGTCCATTGTTGTCACAAATACAAAGGTATTGGGTCAACAATATTTGGCACCACTCCTGGTTCAATAATAAACTTTTTGATCCATACTGCTTCCTTAGTTGTATTAAAAGTTGTAATGTACTCTGCTTCAGTAGTCAAGTCTACATTTTTATCCTACTTGGAACTTTTCTAACTAACTGCACCTCCTGCAAACAAGAACATATAACATAATTGGGATTTGCAATAGTCTTTGTCAGATTGAAAGCTAGCATCCATATACTTATTTACTTGCAAATCCTTTTCTCCGTATACAAACAATACATCCTTAGTCCTTCTTAGGTTCTTAAAGATGTTCTTGACAGCCACCCAATGTTTGTCTCCATGATTATATTAGAATCTTCTCATCATAGATAGAGCAAATGCTACATCAAGTTTAGTACATAACATAAAATACATGATGGATCCAATAACAAATGTATATGGGATCCTACTCATACTTTCTCTCTCCTCTTGTGTCCTAGGACAGATAGACTTAGAAAAGACTTTTCCATGAGTCACAGGATTGAATCCTTTCTTTGAGAGATCCATGCTAAACCTCTTTAGCATATTATCTATATTTGTAGATCTTAAAGACCTATTAACCTTTTAGATCTATCTCTATAGATCCTTATTCCCAGTATATAGGTTACTTTACTAAAGTCTTTCATGAAGAATCTCTTTGACAACCAAATTTTGATTGATTGAAAGACTAAGATATTGTTTCCCATAAGCAATATGTCATCCACATATAGCACTAAAAAAACAACCGCACTCCATTAACCTTTTTGTAAACACATGGTTTATTTGTATTTTTTTGAGAAACTAAACTCTTTGATTGTCTCATCGGATCTTCTAGCTCTTAGATGCTTGCTTCAATCTATAAATGGACCTTTGAAGTTTACATAATTTCTCACTATCAGTGGATATGAATCCCTTAGGTTGTGTCACGTACACCTTCTCTAATATATTTCCATTAAGGAAGGTTATTTTTACATCTATCTACCAAATCTCATTATTATAATGAGTGGCAATAGCAAGAAGAATCCTAATGGATTTAAGTATGGCTATTGGTAAAAAGGTTTCATCAAAGTCAACTCTTTGCCTGTGACGATAACCCTTTGCTACCAGTATTGCTTTATAGGTAATGACCTTACCTTCCATGTCGGTCTTTTTTTTGAAGATCCATTTAGACCTAATGAGTTTTATCCATTTAGGAACATCAATAAAAGTCCACACTTTGTCATACATGGAATCCATTTTAGATTTCATGGCTTTAACCATAATTTTGATTTTGAACTCTTTAAAACCTCCTCATAGCCTAAAGGCTCATCCTTTTCTACTACGGTTACATTATTATTCCTATATATGAGAAATCCATATCTCTCAAAAATAGTATGAACCTTAGTAAAACATTTAGGAACTTGTGTTTCCATAAATTCTCCTATTACATCATCATGTGTAATAGGATTGAGATCAATCGATTGATCTACCTTTACTTATGTGTATCAAACTTCATCAAGTTCTATTCTACTCCCAATGTCTTTCTTTAAGAGAAACTCTTTCTCTAGGAAAATAACATGCTTTGAAATGAACACCTTTTGTTCTAAAGTGTTGTAGAAGTAATATCCAATAGACTCCTTTGGATATCTCACAAATAAGCATTTATTCGATTTAGCATCAAGCTTATTTGAAAAAACTCTTTTTACGTAAGTATGGCAACCTCATACTTTCAAATATGAAAGAATTTATTTCTTGTTACATCATATCTCATACATAGTAACATTAACCGACTTTAATAGAACTCTGTTTAAGAGATAAATAACAATTTTTAGTGTAAAATCTCAAAATGACTTAGGTAGAGTTGTAAAGCTCATCATGGATCAAACCATGTCTAATAGGGTTCGATTTCTCCTTTCAGATACACCATTATGGTATGATGTTTATAGAGGAGTCAATTGAGATAATATCCCATTATCTTTAAGATAATTTTAAAATTCTTGACTTAAGTATTTTCTGCCTCAATCTAATCCAAGTGTTTTAATATTTTGTCAAGCTATTTCTCAACTTCTTTTATGAATTCTTTGAACTTTTCAAAGGCTTTAGATTTATACTTCATTAATTACACATACCCATATCATGAATAGTCATCAATAAAGGTAATAAAAGAGAGAAATCACCTTTTGCATGTGTGGTCATTGGCCCATAAAATTTGTATGTATAAGGTCCGGAAGTCCACTAGCACATTCACCTTTTCCACTAAAATGTGTTTTTGATATCTTGCCTATAAACAAGATTCGAATGTTTCAATTGATTTATAATCAAATGAACCTAGTCACTAGACCTATGTAACTTGGACATACATTTCTCATTTATGTAGCTAAGACGACAATGCCATAAGAAAGATGGTTCAAATTATCCACCTTTTATCTTTTGGTATTAATGTTATAAAGTTCCTTTTGAATATTAAGAATATATATTCCATTAATAATTAATGCAAAAAAAAACATTGTTTTTATAAACTGAGCAACACTTACTCTTATTAATGAAAATATCAAAATCTTGTTCAATAAGAAAAGATAAAAAAATAATATTCTTATTTAAGGATGGAACATAATAATAGTTATCAAGTTCTAATACAAGTCTAAAAGACAATTCTAAATGATATGTTCCACCAACTAATGCAATAACTTTTACTCTATTTACCACCCGTGGGCCTGCATCACCCTTTTTTAATCTCTTACTACACTTTAGTCCCTTTGTATTAGAAATCAAGTGAGAACCATAACCAGTATCCAATACCCATATGTGGTTATCAACAGTAGTACTAGTATTAATCTCAATAACATTAATACCTAAAGTAGAGGCATCTCTACACTTTTCCTTTATTTGAGACCTTTTGACATGCTTTACAACATGCCCTTTTTGGGATTAGTCTCTTTGTACTTCCATGGGCTTTTAACTAATTAGATTATTAATTTTTATTCCTAATAGAAAAGTCTTAATCAGGTTTACCATGTCTTGTAATTACAAAATTAACTCTTAATTTTGAATATGTCACAAAAACACATGAAATTAAAGCCCAACACTTTCAACCTATAATGGTAAAGTGTCCTCCACTATCTTCAAATAGAATAACATTTTACATATCTCATATCTTTCTATTCTAGAAGATGATAAATGATAAGTATTTGCATGCCTATACTCTTTTTAAAGTTTAGGATACATAGAGGCAATCATATTGCTATTAATATCCCCATGTACTTTTGAGAAAGCTTCCCACTCTTAATAAGAACATCAGCCATAGGAGATGGAATATATGTGTCCCATACATAACTATTTTCTCACTTTTAAGAACTATTCTCAAATTGCGAAGCCAGTTTAGTCAATTTATTGATGTCAAGAATTTTTGCGTAAATTTAGGTCAAATGAACTCATGATGTAGATATACTGACATGTGAAAAATAAGGAACATGTTAGTGCATGATCATATACATGAATGCATTTTATAAAGTCTTTTATAAAATTCATATGTGCTCTCACTATTTTATTGGGAATCAATATCCCTCACATTGATATGAGAAAACCCAATGGTTTTTTTAGTGAGACAACACCTATTTCTCGTTATAGTCGAACCTTAGGTTTGCCCTACAAGCCTAACCTGTAACATAAATAGTAGGCATGCTAGTTGCATTTTCATGCAATTACTAATCATTAGGTCACTAACTCTTGGTGCATGTGTATCTCATATACATTTACCCATTTTGCCTCTAGAACTTTTAACCTTGGGTTTGCCAAACAAATTAATGGATTGTCTAAAATAGACCTATTGATATAGTTGTAACATATTTGACATAGCGTGGGCTTAGGTTTGCCCAACAACTCAACACTAAAAAGAACTCTAATTAAAATTATATTAATAGAAGGCTTACAAATCTTAGTATTTACTTTAAGGGATTTCTTCCATTTTAGTCTCATCGGGGTTGCATACTTTGGTATGCACATGCAAAGGAATATCACATACTTTAGCATGCACATGCATTTTAATCTTATTAAACATACATATGCAATTTAATCACATTAAATATATGATCTAGTTATGGACTTTTACTACATTAATTTTTCTTGAGCCAAATGAAACCAATTTAGGGCAGACCCTAGATAGTATGCATGAATTACAAACCCAAAAAGAAATAAACGAACATTTCTAATTTATTTCTTCTTAGTCCTCCTTGGTGGGCCTTCTTCTCCATTTGCTATTTGCATTTCTTCTTCCTATGTAATCTAACTACATGATAAAGAATTCAAAAGGCCTCATGTTACATGTGAGGGGAATTAGATAAGAAGAGAAATGCAATAGAGAAATAAGAGAAAAGGCTGGGAAATGCTGGCCCAATTTAACCAAAGAAAAAATTCATACAATGCCAATCTCATTGGTCTTTGTTAATAACTAGTCATCATGCCAAACATACACCCTTAACATATATTTCTATGCATATAATTAACTTGTAATTTTTATATCCCACTCAGTTGAATTTAGTTTATTTTACAACTCTTGCAAAATTAATATGTCATGTATGCTTAACTTTGTGAAATTTTAAATATGGTAATAATCTTCTTAATCCAATTAATCAAATTAATTCTATATTTAAACTTCCTTTCCAATTTAGAAACCATTTCCAAAAAGGAAAAATTTTCAATCTAATTGAAAATTATTTTTGGGATTCTTAGGTTACATGTGCTTGAAAATGTTAATTTTCTTTCAACTATTGGTCCAACAAATAATTAATCTGCAAATTTAATTACCTAATCAAATTAATTAATTAAATTTGCATCAATTCTAGTAGTAAATTTCAATAAAATCTTGAAATTATTTAATTTAATTTTTTGAATTACAATATGCCAAAAGTCCAATTTCTAGCATTATAAACCAATTTGCATTATTTTGTAAAATAATTGCTTCAAATGATTTTGGACCAATTCCAACCAGCATGATTATATAAAATTACATAAAATAACCAATAAAATTAATCCAAATTAATCAATCTAATTGATCAACCCAAAATTAATTTGTTGATCATTATTGATAGCAAATATGGTATATATTCATATAACTGTTACAAAACTATAACTCCAATTCATATGCAATCAGTTTTGGGCATTCAAAATATTCAAATTAACTTTGTAATTATCTAATAATTATGAATAAATAGGTCTAAAATTGAAAGGAAGCAAAATTAAAATTTGACACCATTAATAAAACCTTAGTTAGTTTTATAGGAGCTGTCAACAACTAAAATTATTTTCAACTTTATTTTTCTAGAAGAGTTAAAACAAGAAAAGACATAATTGACATCAAAATTAGCCAAAAAAGTTGTTGGTCATTATTTACTTTCACACTTAAAGGTTATCAGTATTGATATATCTCGATGCGATTTCAAGATTACAAATAAGATTTCCTCAAAATCTAAGTTTTATGACAAATTCATAATCAAATGAAAACTTGCCTAAATCAAGAAAATTCAATGCCTTTAAAACCTATTTAATATAGAAAATGTCAAGGTCTTATCAAAATTATGGAACTTATGTCAATCTAGGAACCTTATCAAGGATTTTAGAAAATATAAACCTTTAATGGCAAAGTAGTCAGTTGTGATTTACTTAAGCAATTACAAATAAGATAGAAGTTAGTTTGATTTACTAAAATTGCTACAATGAATCTTTAAATAGGAAAGTAGTCAATTAAGATTTACTTTCGTGTGAAGCCTATAAGAATTAAAGACCTTATCAAGAATTTATTAAACATAAATCTCTAATAAGGAGGTAATCCACTATGGCTTACTTTGATAACTCAAAGATTGTTAGCATTGATAAACCTTCACAAGAATTTTGAAATCAAAGGTTAACAAAACTAGAATTCTAAATTAACATAAAACCATATGTTTGCCCTAGAAAATTCCTATCTCTCGAGAAGTAATGTTTGAGATTTCCCTAAAATCAAGATATAATTAAATAGAACTATTAAATTAAGAAAATACAAGACCATTACTCAATGCAAGAAATATATCGAGATATCACCAAGAACTATGGAACTTATATTAATATAGGAATCTTATCAAAAATTTCAAAAATACAAATTTATCAAAATGAAATAGTCAGTTATGATGGCAAAATTGATAACATTATTAAGAAATAAAAAATGTAAATTCACTATAAGAAAGTAGTCAGTTAAGATTTACTTTTTTATAAAGCTTGTAAGGATTAATAACTTTAGCAAGAATTCGATAAACATGAATTTCTAAGAAGGAGGTAGTTAGCCATGGTTTATGTAGACACCTTGATTTTTTGTCTAGGACTTTCTTAAGTATTTAGACTTTAACTCAACTCGAGAAGCTCATGATGCGACCCAAAATGTGAAAAAAATAGGAATCTATGGCGAAAACAGAGGGTTTAGGTCGACAAGCCGAAGCCCGACACTGATTCCAATAGGGGTGCGGGGGCAAAGCCGCCAGGGTATGGACCTATTCACCTTTTTTTGGCCTATGATGATAACCTAAGATAGGCTCAAGCAATAAGGCAAGTAACCTGAAACCCAAGTCCACAAGTACTAACATGGCATAAGTCTGCACGAACTTAATGCTATAAGGTCTACATGGACAAGTCAATGCCCATGTCCGCACGGACCTATCTAACCTGGCCCAAAGCCCATGGACTAGCAGGGAAACCATGCCTAAGTCCACACAGACCAACCGATGTAAAACTTCTAGAAGTGCAGAATTCCTATTCAGGTATTAAATCCTATTACTAAAAGGATTCTACCACCCCTAGATGGAAAACCCTTAAACTTAAGCTTATAAATACCCAATTTGGGGTATGATCAAAGGGGGAGTCTCAATAGATTAAAGAGGAGAACCTAAGGAGGATGCTAAGAATCAGAATTACAACGGCTAATAAACCCTTGAGGAATCACTCTACTAGTCCAATTAACCCACACTTAAAAATCTATTCTTCTAAACCACTACATTTTGCATTGTTGCTTGAAATCCACTTATAAAGGTAAGATCTGAGGCCTATCACTGTATATATTCTTATTGTTTCATGGACTTATGATCTCTAAAGATTGATCATAAGTTAGGTGATTCTATGTAATCCCTACCTTGATCATAGGAGTAGGTTATCATTTTAACTATTTCGTATTGTAAAATTGTCTATTTCTATATTATAAATAATTTATAATCTTCGTCCTAATCGTACGGACTTATATGTGAGCATGTCTAAGTCCGCACGGACTAACACTTTTGATATATGCATAATTCATAGTCTATACGGACTTATATGTGAACATGTCTAGGTCCGTACGGACTAACTCTATCTTATATACATGATTTGTTATCCACATGGACTTAGGGTCAATAACAGTGTTATATCTATCTTATGCGTTATGTTTTAATGTATTATGTTTACCACACTGACATGCCTAAAAATAATATTATCATGTATAATGATTTTATTCTTTAATATGTATATTGTTGACATACTGAAACTGTTGTTTAGTTCGTACGGACTCCCTCTCATGAGGATTGTAGTCCGCACGGATATACTTGTTTATTCCTATGTATATTGTTATGTAGTCTGCACGGACTTACTTTCATGAGGAACTTAGTCCTTACAGACATACATATTTTATTTATGTGTATTCTTTATTTGGTACCATTAACCTCTTTCTTTGAGTTGTATGCAAGTGACTTATCTCACTAGAGTAGAAGTCCGAACGAACATATAACCTTACGAGCTTTAGTCCTCACGGACATGTTCCAAAGCCTCATAAGGTCCGCTTGGACCTAACGCCATACAGACAGGACCAATTTTATATTTTGGATTGTTTCTTTTGGTTTTGTACTATTTACACTTCATTGTTTATTTTGGGGTTGTAATAGCTAGTAAATAACTTATTTTACGCGCGAAAACCTAACTTTCACATCAAATGATTTTATATATAATTAAATGGTGTTTTCGTTAACAAAATGGATTCGTATTTTCTTAATCAAAAGTCATAATAAAAATGTATTTTTAAAGGCCAATCTCCTAAAGATGTGAGTTGGGCAATTACCGCTAATTCCTATGGAATTACTGGTAATTGTCAGGTCAAATAACAATTAATTAATGTCTCGATTTCTGGATGTACAATGTACTTGTCATATTTCTTTTAAATATTGCAATTTACTTCTTATACATGAAAAGGTGACATAAATACTTTAAATACAATGCATGCTTACTTAAAAAGGGATTGATAAACATTACAATATATAAGAAGGCATATTATTCGGGCATAAATAAGATCTGAATTCTGAACCTTTCTCGTATAGAAGATCAGAGGTCCTAATGGCGACTTCACAAACCACTCTCGTCCCCGGTAAAAATATCATAATCTCTACAGTTTGCTATATTATGACAATATTAAGAAATAGTTAGTTATGATTTTACTTCCATTTCTAAATTAATGATACATCAAGAATTTAACAAATACAAATATATTTTACAAGATTAATAACTTCATCAAGAATTTAAAAAAATTGTTACAAAAGAGTAGGCAATTATAACTCTCATTTATCAAGGAACTCTGTCAGCATTAATATACCTTATGTAATAAAGAATATCAAAATTTTCTTCCTTAAGATAAGATTTTCAAAAATTAATGTATCAATTTAAAACTACTTATTTTCCTAATCATCTAGAAAAAGAGAGTATATCCATCTTTGACACTTCACCGGCTTCATATTTGATATCCTCCATTTCAATAGTTTAAAAATAAATAATATGATTTAATCAAAGAGAATTGGGGGCAAAATTAGAATGCTAAAAGCTATACCACTTTCAAAAAAATTAAAAACAGGGCAAATATTAACAATAGAAGATTTTTTTCCTATATAAAAGAAAAAAGCCCTCTAATTTGAAATTTATAATAAAAATCAAAGTCATTTTTCAAAAAAGAGATTATATTTAAAAAAATTCAAGTAAAATGATATGACTCAAAAAAATAAACTTTAGCAAATTAAATCTTACTAAGAATTTTAAGAATCACAAATTTCATAAAACTTCATGAAAAATTGTTAATTCTTCAAGTTTATCATAATATTTTCATCTAAATTTCAAAATCAATTTCACATTCCACAAAA
>CANXYI011759586.1:0-11800 GCA_948208565.1 Hura crepitans
GAAAATGAATTGGTAATATGATGAAAACATGGTAGAAAACCAAGGGAAATGACATAACCAATAATTATATAAATCATTTGGATGACATTGAGAAGAAAAGAATGACAAAAAGTGAGTTTGAATTATGTAAAATAACCTAAAGCTGAATGAAAAATGAAAATAGACACATATGGCCCATATAGTTAGACACCCACTGGATGGGTTGACCGATCATTTAGGAATAAAGTAGCTGCTAGATTTGATTAGTTAGATCAATACCACTTTTATTATTACTATGGGCTAGTGCAGCAGCGTTTTTTAATTTAAAGCCATTGAACAATTTCTATTATAGGCTAGAGCAATAGCATTTTGGTTTTTAGAGCCACTGCACATAAGTATATAGGTAAAGCTATAGTGAAGGTTCATAGAACCCCTACACAGAATGAGGTATGTAGTTGCAGCTAAAGTAAAAGGTCTAAAATGTGGACCACTGCACAACCAGGATTCTACTATCTAGTGTACTCGGGTGCAATCTATTGGTATGGGCCTAATAATTAAAAATAAATATGATACGATAAATGTTAAATGATAAATGATATAAATACTTGGCATGAAATGATAATATAGACTATAATGGGAAAATTTAGATATAATGACCATAAATGATAAGAGAGAATGAAAAACACAATGTGGTATATGTTATGACTATATTTGACTGTAAAATGATATGAACTACTGTAACTGCTTGACCAATGATAATGAACTACTATAGATGAAATGAAATGAATTGAAAACTTGGCATTATAAATGATTTATGATAAATAGAAACATGATATGAAATTACTATAATTGAAAAATGTAAATGAAAAATTTGATATGGTACCTGCCATTGCTATAATTTCCTATCAAAGATTGTTAAATTGTTGTAAATGCCTATTATATGAGAATGTACTACTGAAGATGACTATAATTGCTTGAATGTATTTGTGAGTATGAAAGCATGTATATGTTTTATTCAAAATTCACCATTGAGTTATACTCAGCATATTGGTGTTTAGAAATGCATGTAAAAGATATGAACAATATAGGAAGTGTTAAGCCTGTGTAGCCAAAAAGAGAGTTTGGTATAATTTCTCTATATATTTTTTATCTACAAATAAGAATGTGTGCTCATGTATAATTAGATAGTGGGTAGAGCATATCAAATCATAAATGAAAGAAGATGATGTACAAATGTAAATGAAGAATCAAAAATGACTGTGGCTATGAATAATATATAATTGCTAAAATATCTATATTATGAAGGGTCTCAAACTCGATAAACCCTGTGATATTAAGTGTTGATTTAATATAATAACTGTGTATGTGAAATTGTGTTGATTGATAAGATTGGAGGACAAGAAGGGTTTGAGAGATGAGAATTGATGTTTTTACATATTGAAGTGCATTTTTATGATAGGAAAATTTTTAGTTTTTAATCCGGATAGCCATTATGCTATTTGATTTTCTATAAAAACATTTTCTAATGAAATAAATGGTTTTCATAATGTAATATGACTGTTATGTTTTTAAAATAAAGAAAAAGTGGAAAAATTTTAAACCTAAATACAAGAATAGAGTAAATTAAAAAAAGCTAAATGAATGACCCTTAAGAAAATCTAAGGATTGGTGACCTTAAGGGAAGTTCACTCTCTTATCGGGTTTCTACGAAAATCGGGTAAGGGTGTGTCAAATTTTGGTATCAAAGTGTGGTTTAGGCATTCCTAGGTAGAGTATGCATAAGTACATAGGTTTAGAGAGTTTGTACCCTATGTTAGCTATAGTACAAGAGGCTTATTGTGAGTAGAAGAAGCTTACCCTTTGGGTTACCGAGGGAAGCAATGCAATAATTCTTGGCGAGAGTGATTCTCTGCCTAATCTTATTCCAGTTGTAGCAGCAAGACACCTTATCCTAAAGGGATATGAGGCTTATCTTACTTATGTTGTTAATACTAATAATGCTTCACTAAGACTTTGTATCAATAAATCAATATATAAAAAGGATATATTGATATTAAAGGATCGAATTATGAACCATGAGTATTATCTTCAATAGAGAAGAAAATAATAGTTTTTAGAGATTACGAATGATTATAAGGCATTGAGAACTAGTGCAACATGAAGTATTAGAGGATAAAGGAAAAATGAGTAGAAAGAATAAAGTGAACAAAAGATTTTTAAGGGGATAAGACTAAATAGAAAAAGGGAGGACATGACTAAGAATAGTGATGACATGAATAAATATAGTAGTGAGTAAAAAGGGAGTAGAATATGTACAAGGAAAAGAGAATTACTGAAACTAAAAGAGATAATACTCCCAAGTATCTATCGATGTCTCTGAGGAGATAGGCTATTTTTTTTCATTGATGATGCAAGGGACATTAGGGCTAGGTTATGCATATGTTATCATGCAATTGCATCTTAGCATTTTGCATACTCTCATCATTCCACATCCATCACATTCATCATTACATATGCATGACCATAGCTTGATGACATATATACAAATAGCCCTCCTACTAAGGGAATTGACAGGGTACAACAATAATAGTAAGCAACTGGTTGGTAAAATAATATTCAAAGAAATAAAGTAAGGATGTTTTAAGTTTAAGTGAGATGGACTAAGAAGAAAGTGACATTTATAGATGCAGACGGAATAAGAGTAGATCTAAGTAAAGTAAAAATAGTAACAGAATGGAAGCTACCTAGAAATGTGATAGAGATCTATAGTTTTTTAGGTTTGGCTAGATACTACAGAAGATTTGTGAAAGGATTTTCCTTGGTAGCCACCCCACTCACAAAATTACTTAGAAAAGATATGAAATTTGTCTAGGATGACAAATGCCATGCAAGTTTTGATAGACTTAAGCCGATGTTGATTGAAGCACTTATTCTTATACAGCCTAAACAAGGAAAAGATTTTGTTATATAGAGTAATGCTTCACATAACATGTTCGGATGTGCATTGATGCTAAAAGGAAAAGTGAATGTGGTTGCTAATGCATTGAGTAGAAAGATGATATCTACAATGAAATCAATGAATGCTTGAGTTGAATACACTTTAGATGATACAATATTGGCAGAGTTATAGTTAAGACCTGAATTTATATAGCAAGTGAAAGAAGCCTAAAAGCAAGATGAGCAACTTATGAAGGTGATGAGTAAAGCTAAGAGGGGAAGACAACTGACTATGAAATAAGATAAGATGATTGTCTATACTATCAGGACAGATTGTGTGTTCCTAATGTGAATGAACTAAGGAAGTAGATATTACAAGAAGCATATGATTCCCTATATGTTATGCATCTAAGAAGTACAAAAATGTATCTAGATTTGAGACCTTATTATTGGTGGTTAGGAATGAAGAAAGAAATAGTAGAATATGTATCATGATGTTTGACATGTTAGTAGGTTAAGGCAAAACATTAAGTTCCATCTAAATTGTTACATCTTATAGCAATTCTAGAGTGGAAATGTGAGAAGATTTTTATGCACTTGGTCATGGGTTTGCCGTTGACTAGAAGTAAATGTGATTAGAGCCAGACTTGATTTATGAAAAAGAAATAGTACGAATCTTAGTAGAAGAAGTCCAGCAACTAAAGAATAAGGAAATATCACTAGTGAAAGTGATGTGGAAGCACTATAATACAAAAGAGGCAATATAGGTATGTGAGGAATAGATGAGAACACAGTGCCCACCCCTATTTTCCTCAAGTAATTTTAAGCACAAAATTCTTTAATAGTGGAAGAAATGTAATGCTAGTGAAACACAGTTTCATAAACAATACTTTTCGAGGCATCAATAGTATTCTCGGAGATGCGAGGCACCACATGATGGCTAGAAAGGGCAAGTATTGCTCATAAAATTTTGATGAGCTAGAAAATAATGATAATGAATTAATAAAAGATTTAGCAAAACTAATAAATCATAACAGACCATAAGGAAGTGAATAGCGGCATAAAATGGGTTTGTGCTAGGATTAGACCAAGATGTGCTCAGATGGACCCAAAAATGGCATACTCTAAAGGTCAAAATTTCTAATAAGTCCTTTAGAGAAGGAATTTTAATATTTAGAGGTCGTTTGCTATTTATTCGAAATTTTTAATTTTTGTGAGTTAATAGTGACTTGAGTTGACTATAGAGTTTTAACTAAAAAATTTACGAGCCCCTTATTAGGATTAAATGTGCAATTATGCCATAAGAATTATTATTTGTAGAGATCTAGAAAAATTGCAATGAATTTTTAAAGTTTGATGCAAAATAGAGCTTATCGGGGCATAAAAATCTAGGAATAAGTAAACGAGGCTCACAAGCCTTACACATAAAATGAAAATCAGGTGTAACAAAGCTTATATTATGAAATGCACCTTTCTTCCTCATTGTGGTCCAAAATTGTAGCCATTTTCTTTCTAAAGTGACCATTATGTTTTTCTTTTTCTTCCTTCTCTAAATCATCCATTTCTCCTCCAAAAATCATAATTGATAACTCTAAAATTCCCTCTATGACCTAAATAAGCAACTAGAATTGGAATTTTATCAAAAGAAGGCTTGTGGAGCAAGAATTTACAACATCATAAATAGTTTCACCATTAATAGTAAGTTTTCAAAAATTAATTTTTACTTTAGTTATGGAAACTAGAGATAATTCTAAGACTCTAGGTGCAACTAGAACTCAATTTAGAGTTAAAAAAGAATTTTAAGGAATTTTCTAATATTGAAAAATGTGTATATAGGAAAAGAAAGGGATAAAGAGAAATAAGGCTAATGTGAGCATTAGAAAGTGGTAAATTGTGTATTTGAGGTAAGCCAATTTGAATTAAACATATACATGTAATATTTATACAAAAAAATGGTATGAATACCTATATGGAAATGTTCATATGCCATGAGAATTGATGTATTTGGTTAGTATATTTGATTTTTTAGTGTAAAAATGAGTATAAATGATGAATATGTAAATAAATGGTAAGAATTGAAAATGAATGAAGTTAGCCAATTATGGCCAAATGGCATATGTACCATGTGTGAATGAATATTGGACATTTATATATGTAAAAGCATATAATTGAGTATAATATTTGGTGTACATAATGTATATGTATATATATGAAGTGAGAAAATGTAGTAATAAGCATGAAATGAAAAATGTATAGTGATGAACATATATAGGCTGAATGGTATATGTTAAGTACATATATGTATATTGATCAGCTAACTGAGTAATTAGTATGATTTTAATCAGAAAATGTGATAAAAATGTATGAAAAAGAACTTGAAATGTGAGTTAAAAGAAGTAGCCAAAAACAACATATTGTGTAAAATATAGATAGAAACACCCTAGGGGTAAAATGGTAATTTTTACATATTAATACTTTAAGTTAAACTTGGAAATCGGGAAAAGATAGGAATAAGAGTTTTATGCATGAATAAATAGTTGGGCATGATTTTAATGCTTGAATTCACCACTGAGTATTTTATACTCAGCATATCTATTTCGGTGCGCCGGTACCAAGAATAAGGACATCACCTCGTAAAGCATGCGCGGAGTTCAGAGGATAAGTCTAAGAGGGTTAATAATATATATTTTTATAGCTTTGCACTTTATGTACTTAGGTGTGGGAGAGGGGATATGATGTATATAAAGAGACTCAAGAATGTAATTATGTATGTATATATAATAAAAATTTATATTTATAATCAATCTAAATCCTTATGTCTATGTATGCTGGATGTCTGTGATATGTGAGCTAGAGGCTTTATGTGTATGATTGTTATGGCCTGAGGTCTTAGTTTTGAGATGGTGACCAAATAGCCGTTATGCTACTGGATTCTTAGGAAATACCTAAAAGTGATTAAATATCTATCTTGAAATAATCTAACATCGTGACATGGACCTAACTAAACTATATAAGCATACTAGTCTATGTCGGGGGTCAAATAATATTTTTTGGAGTAGTATGGTAAAAAGTTAAACATGTTTGGGCGAGAATAGTACTAAGATAGGTGACATAGCGAGAAGGGCATTGCTTATTGGGTTTCTTTAGAAATCTAGTAAGGGGTGTTACATTTTGTGGTATCAGAGCATAAGTAAATGTTCCTAGGACAAGTACATGAGTGCAAATATTTAAGTCTCCAATTCCTCTAAACTGTTATGCTGTCTGAGGTTGATAAGTTATTCCCTTTTTGCTATGGGAATATAGCTGATTAGGCACTAGAAGGAGGGGTCAAAGAGATGGCTAGTTTTGCACTAACTATAATTCAGGGGGTAGGCAATGCATCCATACCTGAACCCAGTGATGCTACACAGCAGCCACTGCCACCAGTGCCTAGCTAACAATAGGCTAAAGCATCACCTGCTTTATTGTAACAAATAGTAAATTTGTTCAAACATACCTCTGCTGCTCCACCTCCACCTCCTTCAGCACTAGTACCTCCACTACTAATTTTTCCACAGAAGACTCCTATAGAGAGATTGAGGAAGATAGGAGTTGTTAACTTCCTGGGGAGGAGGCAGGATGATGTTGCTAGAGTTGAATACTGGTTAGATAGGACTTTCAAAGTTTTGGAGTAGTTAAACTGTAATAAAGTGGAGAATCTGCAGTGTGCTACTTACCTTCTATAGGAAGAAGCCCATAACTAGTGGAACATTATTAAGAGAAGAAATCCACTAGAAGAGTTAACCTAGGAATTTTTCCTCAAGGAGTTCAGAAATTGATACATACCTAACTTTTATAAGGATAAAAAGAGATAAGAATTTCTAGATCTAAAGCAGGGAAGGAGAATAGTGTCAAAATATGAGAAGAACTTTGCTAGACTCTTAAAGTATGCTGAGGAATTTATTCCGAATACGGAGGAGAAATGCAAGAGATTTTCTAAAAGGATTGAATATAGAGCTGAGGATGCAAATAGATTATATTAAAGGGAGGGATTTTGCTATGTTAGTATCAATAACATATGACATGGAAGAAATGGTTCAAGAAAATAGGGACCTCTTCTAGACAAAGAGATAGTTTATTATGGGACAATCTAATACAGCATTAGGAGATTGAAAGAAGAGGAGAGAGGGTCAGACTCAAGCATAATCTCAACCTAGGTCACAGCATCAAACATGGTACCAGGGGTTGAGACAAGTACAAAACCAAAGGTCAAAAGAAGCTTCAATTGTTACACTTCAATTGCCTCTTAAAGCTGGTAGTACTTAGAGTATAGTGGGCAATAGGAATGAGCCTCCAACATGTGCCACTTGTTAAAGAAAGCACTGGGGGTAGTGCAAAGTAGGTTAATGTAGGGGATTTTTTAGTGTGGGGCTAGAGATCATTTTAAGGGAGAGTGTCCTTAGAGGTAGGTAGAGGGTACTCAATTACAGGCATCTAATGTAGCACCCCAGGGCAAGGGTTAGAGGCAAGCCAAAGAAGAGTAGTCTAATGCTATTTAGGGCATCAAGACTGGGGCTTGTGCTCTAGCCAGGCAGTATGCTATCAGAGCTAGAGAAGAGGCTATAGCACTAAATGTCATAACTAGTACTTTCTATTTATTTGATATTCCAGTTTTGGCTTTGATAGACCCTGGTTTTACACATTCCTATGTATGTTTTGCACAAGCATAGAATAGGTAGTTAGAGCCTGAGCATGTTAATGTAGACATTAGAGTTAGTAATCCTATAAGACAGTGTGTAGTGGTGAACAAGGTGTATAAGTAATGCCTTCTAGTGCTTTAGGGTGATAGATTCTCTACCAATTCGATTGATTTACCCTTCAATGAGTTTGATGTAATTTTGGGGATGGATTGGCTGACTGAACATTAAACCATAATAAATTGTAAACATAAGAAGTTAACCCTCAAGACTATAGATGGACAGCTAGTGACAATCGATGGTGAGAGAAGTCTTATGAACAATCTTATCTCTATTGTTAAGGCACAGAGACTCCTTCGAAAGGGTTGTGAGGCATATTTGGCTATGCTATTATCATAAATTCTCTAATTCTGATTTGGCTAATATTCCAATTGTTTTTCAGTTTCTCGACGTATTCTCTGATGAGTTACCAAGCTGACCACCTCAGAGCGAATTGGATTTTGAAATTGAGGTATATCCTAGTACTAGTCAAATATCTATTGTCCGTTATCAAATGGCACCTACTGTGTTAAAAAAAATTAAAGGTACAGTTGTAAGAACTATTAGATAAGGGTTTCATTTGACCCAGTGTATCTCCTTAGGGAGCACTTGTGATTTTTGTAAAGAAGAAAGATAGGTCATTTAGGTTATGCATTGACTATAGGTAGTTAAATAGAATGACTATGAAGAATAAGTATCCATTGCCTAGGATAGATCACTTCTTTGATCAGTTGAGAGGGACAGGTGTATTTTTTAAAATTGATATGAGATCTGGATATCATCAATTATGGATTAAAGAGGTTGATATCCCTAAAACTACCTTTAGAACCTAGTATGGGCATTATGAATTTTTGGTGATCCCATTTGGGCTCACCAATGCTCCGACAGCTTTCATGGATCTCACGAATAAAGTTTTCCAGCCTTATTTATATTAGTTTGTGGTAGTATTCATAGAAGATATCCTAGTGTACTCTAAAAGCCATAAAGAGCATGAACTACATATTTGAGTGGTGTTGCAGGCCCTGAAAGCTTATTAAGTGTGAGTTTTGGCTAAGGGAAATTGCTTTTCTAGGCCACATTATTTTAGCTGAGGGAATTAGAGTTAATGCTAGTAAAGTGAAAGTAGTGCTAGAATAGGAACCACCTAGGAATATAATAAAGGTGAGAAATTTCTTAGGGTTAGCTAGGTACTACAAGAGATTTGTAAAAGGATTGTCCATCATTCCACTCCTTTAACCAGAATTATTCGAAAGAATGTGAGATTTCAGTGGGATGACAAGTGTCAAACTAGTTTTGAGCAACTAAAAAAGATGCTAATAGAGGCTCCTATCCTGATTCAACTTGAATAGGGTAAGGACTTTATTGTGTATATTGATGCTTCATTAAATGGTTTGGGATGTGTACTAATGTAGAAGGGAAAGATGGTGGCTTATGCCCGATAACAATTGAAGCCACATGAGAGGAATTACCCTACCCCGACTTAGAATTAGTTGCCATTGTGCTTTTTTTGAAGATTTGGAGGCATTATCTATATAAAGAAAAATGCTACATATATACAAATCATAAGAGCTTGAAATATCTCCTTACTCAAAAGGAGTTAAACCTAAGACAATGAAGATGGTTAGAACTGATCAAGGATTACGACTGCCTAATTGATTACCACCTAGTAAAAGCTTATGTGGTGGAAGATGATTTGAGTAGGGAGTTTATGAAGGCTTTGAAAGCTATGAATGTCATATTGTAGTACACTTTAGAAGATGCTATATTAGCTAAGTTATGGATCAAGCCAAACTTTAAACAACAAATTAAAGAAAGACATATGGAAAATGACCAGTTGGTTTATATAGAAAGAAATGCTAAAGAGGGAAAGGCCACAGGGTTTGAGTTAACAGAGGATAGGTACCTGTACTTTTAGAATACATTATGTGTACCTAGTACAGATGACCTAAGATTACAAATACTCAATGATGCACATGAAGCTCCCTATTCCATGCATCCTCATTGCATAAAGATGTATCTGGACTTAAAGCCCCATTATTTGTGGCCTAGTAAGAAAAGAGAGGTGGCAGAGTATATTGCTAAGTGTTTAACATGGCAACAAGTGAATGTTGAGAATTATGTTCCTTCGGGATTACTACACCCTACAGTAATACCGGAGTGGAAATAGGAGAAAGTAACCATTGACTTTGTGATGAGCTTACCTTTGACTAAAGGTAAATGCGATGCTGCATGGGTAATAGTGGATAGATTAACTAAGATAACACATTTTATTCCTATCAGAATGGATTACTCATTGGAAAAATTGGATAGACTATATATGGATGAGATAGTCAAATTACATGGTGTGCCAGTGACTATCATTTCTGATAGAGATCCTTACTTTACTTCTAAATTCTAGAAGAAGTTGTAGGAGGTATTAGGCACTAGACTAGCTTACAGCACAACATTTCATCCTCAGACTGATGGGCAATCAAAAAGAGTGATACAGATACTAGAGGATATGATGCGGGACTATACTATTGAGTTTAAGGGTAGCTAGGATCATTGTTAATCTTTGGCAAAGTTTGCCTATAATAACAGCTAGCAATCTAGTTTTGGAATGGCATCATATGAGGCATTGTATGGCAGATGATGCTAAACTCTATTGTGTTGGAATGAAGCTGGGGAAAGTAAGATTTTTGGTGTTGAAATGCTTCAAGAGGCTAAAGAAAAAGTCAAAATAGTTAGAGAGAGGCTGAAGGCAGCAATTGATAGATAGAAATCATAAGCTGACCTGAAGTGAAAAGACATTGAATATGTGGTTAGTGATAAAGTATTTTTGAAGGTTTCTCCTCGAAAGAAAATATTGAGGTTTGGTAAAAATGAAAAATTAAGTCCTAGGTTTATAGGACCCTATGAGATCATAGAAAGGGTCAGACCTCTAGCATATAGGTTAGCACTACCACCTAAGCTATAGTAGATACATGATATTTTTTATGTTTCTATGCTCAGAAGGTACAGGTCAAATCTAACACATGTGATTCCGATGTCAGATATTGAGGTACAACTAGGTTTGAGTTACGAGAAGGAACTAGTGTAAATTGTGGCATATGAAATAAAGCAGTTGAGGAATAAGTCCATACCATTTGTTAAACTGCTATGGAGGTACCATAACATCGAAGAAGCTACTTCGGAGCTAAAAGAGCAGATGAAAGCTCAGTATCATCACTTATTTGCTCTAAGTAATTTCAAGGATGAAATTTTCTTAAAAGAGGAAAAAAATGTAATGCTAGTACTCTGAGGCTTCGTGAACAGTGCCACTGGGTCTGAGAAGTGTGCCCAAGGTGCTTGGTCACTTGCATAGAAATTGAGGTAGTGACATTGGTCATGAAACTTCAATAGGCTTTAATTTGATGAGAGATGCAAAATTTAAAAATTTAGCATAACCAAGAATTCATTTCAGACTATAAGCTACCCTTCGGAGCAATAAAATTTTTTGGGTCGAGAATAACCTAGGATGTGTCTAGACGAACTCGAAAATAGCAAACCTTGAAGCTCAAAAATTTCATTGAGTTCATTGGTGAAAGAATTTTTGGATTCTGAGATCATTTGTGAATTCTCATAATTTTTAGGGTTGGCATGTAAATTAAGGCAGTCTGAAAACTACCCTATCAATGGAAATTGGCTTTAAAAATTTATGAGTCTGTAGAGGGCATTAAAATATAAATTTTAAAACAAACGGCATAATTTTTCAACGTCCATGAGAATTTTGGTCAATTCTAAAATTTACTACAAAATCTAGAAGGGTTAGGTTGGTTTGGGTTGTCAGGACACACCCACTTATTTACCACCTAGCCTGGTGGAGCCAATCCAAGCAACTAAGGTAGGTGACAAGTGGATAATTCCACTAAGGAGAGGAAGAAAACACTATCCCTTTAGCTATTGGAATCGATGCTAACTTTACCTTTAGGAGTCATTTTCTTCCTTCTCCTCTAGCCATTTCGGCAACTTCTTGGTCCTAAAATTCACTTTGGTATGTTAGACAACTGAGGGGAGAAGAAGCATTGGAAAAAGGATTTTCAACAATTAAATAAAAATCACCAAAGATTGCTGGTCAAAGATAGCCCAGTAGAGGAACCAAGGTGAGTTCCTTACTTCTCCATTGGTTTATATGGTGCTTCTTAGGCTAG
>CANXYI011759726.1:0-10136 GCA_948208565.1 Hura crepitans
TATATATATATTAGAAAGACTTTCTCTCCAATTTAGTATCAATCCCAACTTGCAATGCAGTTTGTAAAATATAAAATAAAACAAGTACAACAGTGTATCTCAGTGGCCACCACAACATTTTTTGAAGAAATTATTTCCAAAAAATGAGTCAAACCCAACAAAGTTTGTCTGTTCCTACATGGATTTCAGCCAAGTCTTGTTTAAAAATACTAAACTAGAAATATTAATTCTAATTAATCATAATAATATAATTTCTTAGAAAAACTGTAAGGTTCTGTCCTTTAAAAAAGTCAAAGTTAATGAATCAACACCTAATTTTTTTCTTGGCAGAAACTTGCTGTAAATTGTAATTACAGTAATGAAAAACAACGTAAATGCAATTTGTTAAAAAAGATGAAAGGAGAAGCAGAGGAGCTTGGTTGATGAAGAATGTTTGGTAAAGATTGGTGTGCCTGAATTCAACTGGAAAGCCACCAGAAGGGTATGCTTTAAACATGAAAAGTAAAGAAAATTACAGCTTTTCAAATTCAAGAAAAGCAAAAGGTTAACAAAAGAAGAAAAGAAGGCTGCGTTCTATGCATATTGTCTTTCTATTGCAAGACAATATGTGCCTGTTTAAAATTCAAATAATATTGAATACCGAGATGGGATGGAATAGTAGGATGATGTTTCAATAGAGATTTAATTTTTAATTTTGAATGTGAAGCACTTTGAAAAAAATATTTTACTCTAAAAGATGGTCGAATGTAAATTTAAATTAATAAATTATGTGAGTTTCACGATATTTATTTTAAAAAAAATTATAACAACAATGAATTCGAGTTTCATTGTTAAAATTCAAATAAATTTCGTAAGGATAATTTTCTTTTCCTTTTTTATTTTTTCATACTAATAAAATTGAAGAGATATATCAACAAAATTAAAGGAAACAAATTCGGGTTTTAGGTTTCCATCAGGAGACAATCCATAGTTCCATACCCATACATGCAATCCAATTGCTTCATTTAAGTGATTTGGTTATTCGAATCTCATTTTCAGTTTACATCCATAGTTATCTGTTTTGATTTTTCAATTTAGGCGGTATTGGTTCGCTAATTCTTTTTTTTTTTCTGCCGTTTAATAATATATAGTATGGCGTGATATAATATGATAAAAAAGATATTATATCATTCATTGGTTGAAATGCAGTATAGTTTATTAAGGTACAATATGGTATGATACAATAAGATAAAATATGATATAAATTTTTTAGATGAAGTACAATAAAGTTTATTAATGTATGATATAATATGGTATGGTAAGATAAGATATATTAAATAAAGTCAAAATTTTATTAAAAGCATTTTGGAAATATAGTTTCAATAAATCACGTTATGAGATTATCATATTATAATCTCGTCTTTGGAGGTGTTCTCTTCTCAAACAAGACCATATTATGAGACCACATTTTACCATGAAACAAACAAGGTATTGGTCTTTAATGGAAACTAAACTGCTGTTTAAAAGGAAATGATGTTTGTCTTGGCATTGTTTGGAGCAAACTTAACCCTAATGAAGTTGAAATTTTAGTTGAAGATTAAACCTAATGAAGTGGTCCAGTAGGGATTTGGAAGTATTGTAATTTAGAAATATGAAAGTTAGTTAATTGGGATAATAAATATTTAGTACATAGGAAATGATGTTCCGATATAAGACAAACACACATTAATAACTGGAACAAGTCTTCTTCTTCAACCAAGATCACTGATTTGTCTTTTCCACCATGGATTTGAGCCACTGCTTAGTTAAACTGTTTTCCACAGTGTCACTAATGTCGTTTTTCGTTTATTGGAATCCAGGCCACTCCCTTGTACTAAGCCTACATTTCAACATATTATTATATAGCGCAGGTGTAACATTATACACAAATGTATAATTCTGCAAATTTCACGCTTCAAATTTTTCGACCCATGTTCAGTTTGATGTTAATACCTCAAAGTTCTGCTCTGCTCGGACCTTCAAACTCTCGACCAAGAAATGTGAAAGCATATTTCCAATTTTTTTTTGTACAGAAATAGCATGCCAAGCATTGTCAAATAGGCAGGAATGCATGTAGCAACTGCTCCTATTCTGCACCACAAGAGCTTATGTCCTCGGAGTTTAGTTGAACTGGAAAGCATGAAAAGATGTTCAATGGGATGAATTCTAGGAATATCTCATGTATGATATGGCTAATATTGGTCTCAATCTCGAGGCAAATTATGCATTACAAGTTCAATGATAGGAAATGTTCAGCACTTGCAACTTTCTTCTTTCCATAATGAAGATAGCTGTTCAAACAAGTCCTATCCCATACTCTGCCTAATTCTCATTGCGGTATCAATTGGATTAAGAGGAAAATGCGAATATAAACGAGAGAAGTTCATCTTTTCTATTTTTTCTTCTAACAGTGAGAACACCAGAGCTTTGCCTTTAGCCTTTTGCCTTCAGGTTCCATCTCGATTTCCCACCGTATATGCTATTAGAATCTCATCTTCACATCAGCATTTCTCAAGCAATTGGTGCTTCTTCTACAGATATATATCTTGGCAAGAGTTGGATGTGCACCATCTCAAGTCTTTGATAGCCCAAAGGTACCATGGACCTAGGAGGGAAATCTCACAGGCCAGGTAATAACCCTCAAAGAGCACTAGCGATCCATTGTTGATAGCAAAATCTTTTCCTCACTGTAAATGTTGCCAAGTTTTGCTACAGCATAGTCCATAAATTTGACAAAATCTTCAATAGTACAGATAGAAGAATCATAGTCCAGAATATCAGCAACCAATGCATTTTCTACATGTCTATTCCAATTTTCTTGGTCATGTATCCTCCCATACGTGCTGCCCACATCAATGCAAAGCTTAAGAAAATTGGAATCAACCAAAGTTTCCTTCAGATTCAAGACGAAGCTACGGCACCCAACTACACCTTCAGCGGATTTCATTTTCAGTGCAATTTTCTGTATAGATGCTATATTAAAAGCTAAATTTTGAGTCACTTTAGATGAACTCTGCAGTGACACGTCATCGTTTCTGTTGAGACGGTAAACTTGGACATTTGCCAGGAAGATGCGCGCAAGAAAGATGAAAAAATCAATGAAGTTCATGCCTGATAAAAAAAAAAACACAAATCAGTGAACAACAAGGAGATCTTACAATCTCATGCACAAAGCACTCTTGTAACTTTCTATAGACAGCAGGGCAAATGCAACCGGCATAATATAAATTATCAACAGATCCCCAACCAATTACAGTAAATCAATTCTTATATGTCAATAAAGGGCTAGATAAATGGAGCCTCTCACTCGAATTTGACAATGAAAATATTATTCAGTTCCAACAAATTTGGGCTTCTGTGTTAGAAGTTAAACAGTTCCACATCAAGTCAACTGCATTTGGACAAGTTTGACTTGTGCTGAGTACCACCAGCATACAGGTTATTTGTTGCCTTATGCAGAACAACCAGAATTTTGCTCTGCTTGCCATTGTTTAGGTTATTGCAGCATTTGTTAAACATATTTATAAAAACAATATGGCGTAATAGTCATTTTGTAGCTTGCTAATAGTTTTACCTGTATTGGCAGCAAGGTTGCGTTGGCAGATACCCTCAAAATCATCACATATTTCTCTGATATCTTCTATGTACTCCTTTGTCTCATTATAATCTCTCCAAATCAAATCCCACTAAAAGAATCAGAAAATCGTCATCGAGTTCGAGGCTTCCCAAATTTATTCAAAATCATCACCTTCATGAATTACTCTACTTACCACCCAAGAAAGGTTATAAGCATTGAACCAATTGTGATTTATTGATATTGTATCTTCCTGAAACATTACAGATGCATGTTACCGAAGAAAACTTCAAAAGAGAAAAGAATATGGAAACTACAATCACCATCTCTATTGGAATGTATTCCATGTATATCCATGCATATGTGCAAAAAAAATTGAAACATATAAGATATGTACAATACCAAATTATGAACTTGATGATACCATCCGCTAGGCACAAAGATAATTTCGTTTTGATCCTGAATACATTCCAACCAGATAGCCTACACACATCCAAGAACAGACACATGAAAGCAAGTAGAAATAACATATAACATTAAGATACAGACTAGTTTCAGGATCTGGTCCCATCATGGGTGATCTGCCCATTTTCCAACACATACCTTCTTAATACCTGGAAATTTTGTTTCGCTAACATTGTCAAAAATGTTATAAACTGTGTTTTTCAGGTTCCTGAACCAATATGGAAGCACAGAAGTGCAAGATATACCAAAAAAAAAAAATGAAAACTAGAATTAGAACATCTATCCAGTTAAGTATACAAAAGAAGTTGCCCAAGGCAAACCTGTCAAATAAAAGGTGACATTGGGAAGGAGACAGAAAAAGCCATTTCTTCTTCCCACAAACATTTGCTGACCAACTGTAAGACCTGAAAACATCAGCATGAAGAGGAGTCCAAGATCCTGTAAAGAAAAATTAAAAGTTAGGTAAGCTTCTTTCTTGTTAAATGTTCAACTAGATAAAAATCAAAGTACATATACCTTTAAGAAATTCAATAAGTATAACCAAATCTAACAAGAAAATATATAAAACATCAATTTATCTCAAACCTTTTGCTCCCATGTATACAAAACGATAATCTGAGCAACTTATTTCATTGTTCTCTTGATAGGTGTCAGGATTCTTATGCATATGATGATGGTCAAGATACAGGTTAAGCCAATCGTCACAAAAAAGTAGTGGTGTTCTGTATGCTAAATATTCTGGGTATTCCTGAGAAACAAGAAAAAAAAAATAATAAATAAATAGAAAGGCCTCTTAAGTTATTGAGATTATTTTTAAACGGAATAAAAGGCAAAGCTGAAAGCAAAATTCTAGATGACATTAAGTTCGAGTCAATATCAATTAAATTCCATGCTAAGAAGAAACTTCCATTGGAGTATCGCTTTCATGATCAATAAGGACAGAAATAGGCCAAAGCAAGAAATTACCTAATATATATGTTGTGAGCCTTTCATGTCACGTTTCGATATGATTTTTAAGTAGCTTTTTCGATGATTTTTTTTTTTCTACAACAATTGCCATCAGCAACTACAGCTTCTTTTTTCCTTGGTCCCTCTTCCTCTTTCTGAGAGATTGGCTAGTTATATATTTAATTAGTATGAAAAATGGAGGAGAATAAAAAACAATCCTCAGTCTCTCTTCCTCTTTCTGAGAGATTGGCTAGTTATATATTTGAATGGTACAAAAAAAGGAGTATCAAACACAATCCTTGGTCTCTCTTCCTCTTTCTGAGAGATTGGTTAGTTATATATTTGTATAGCATGAAAAATCAAGGAGAATCAAATACAGGGAGACTCGATGATGAACTGGAAGCAAGATTAAATATGCAAAATAAAATGAGAGCTGAAATTGCTTGCTTCTTTCAACTATTATACTTTCCATATAAACAAGGTGAGAACAGATTTCTTTGCAGTCATATTGAAACAAAATAACCTCTAAAGATTGCTTAGACTCCTATTGAAAATTTATTAGAACAACAAAGTGAAATTATAATTTGCTTATTGCCTATTTGGCACTAAGACTACCGAATAAAGCAATACTAAAGAGCTTAACTGCTCAATGAAAACCATATTAATAGATTAAAACAATTACTAGACTTGGACCAGTAAACACCATTCTCAAATACAAAATTCTTCATTCCAAGAATTAAATTATTTCTTCTAATCCATGGAAACTCAACTGCGTGGAAAAAGAAAAATTGCAATTGCAAATTAAAGAAGAAACTAGACTTAAAAAAAAACGCTACCTTTACAAAATGCCAATCCTTCAAATATAGCACGGACTTGCCATCACCCTTAGATGCATTACACTCAAGCCAATGGTCAATAAACTCTGAAACTGTCATTTCTACTCGCTTCTGATCTGTAAATTCTCTAACCTCACAATCCGCAACCTTTATAAAAAGAAGTAAAATAACTGCAATTTCGAAAATAAACAAAAGTTGCAGAACCAAGGTTCCAAAAGCAATAACATGAGATTGAACGAACAAGTAAAGACCTGAACTTTGGAGTTGCCAAAATGGGTAGAGAAGAATTGAAGATTAGGGCAGCCATTATCTGTGACCCAATCTTTGCAAGCTTTCCAATCTTCCATCAGACCTGTTAGCACAACTGGTTGGTTTTTTGCTAAATATCTGCTCACGAACTCATTATAGCTTAGCTCTTTACCATTCACCTTCTCTATTTGCCCTTCTATCTGTATACCCATCTCTCTCCTCTCTACGATTTCAGACTTCTCATGGAGAAAGATCAAAGCACCAGACTTTCTCGTTTGATGTCTTGGACCACTTCATGGGCCTGCAAACGACTTTGGCGTTTAAAAGATAAATCTTTTGATGCTTGTCGTTTATCCAGCACCTTATCGTTTTCGTTTCGTAATAATTAATTGACTAACTTTTGCTTAAACGACAAGTCGTTGCAAAGAAAAGGTTATCTCGCTCAACGGTAGTGCTCCTTGAAATTCACTAGAATGTAAAAGAAAATCTGTTATCAATGGCGGATCGAAGCTCCTAATCCTCTGACCCGTACGTGTAATCTCAATTTTCACTGTTTCTTTTTTTTCTTTGATAAATTTTGGAAGTGTTTACGGGTTCTTATTTGAATGACTTTACTTGATGGAGTTATTGCAATTATATATATATATATACTTTCTTAGATCACTTTGGCCTGTGTTTAGAAAGCTTGCAACTTTCTTTTTCAATAACAATTTTCTTGATCTATTTAAACTCATAAGGGAACTTTATTATAGGGGGTGGAGTATCTATCCATCTCCTACTGATATTATTGCGTCTTTACATTTTAATATTTTTACAGTAAACGGGGTAAGAAGAACTATCCCACTGCTGTTTTGGAGAGGAAGAAATCTTCAAAACGTCTTGTTGTTGATGAGGCCATTGATGATTACAATTCTTTGGTCTTTAAGCATCCTGCTACCATGGAAAAGCATCATTTTTTAAGGTAAAGTGTATCTTCCAGTCTGGCTAATCTTGTATTGGTTATCTGCCCTCTAAGAATTATAGTTTTTAATTTTTTTTTTTTTGGGCTAATGCATAGGGGAAATAACAGACACTTTCCATTGTTTTAGCTGATGAACAGCGTGAAGAACCAACAATCAGAGTGAACTACTAATCTTTTAGATTACGCAATAAGGATGTGCTGTCTGGTCATCAGTGGTCTGATGTCAATTATGCTAAACGGGTACACTGACACATCCTTCCATTTGATGATACTATTGACGGTGCTACTGGCAATCTGATTGATGCATATTTGAATTGTAAGTTTCATTTTGTGTTTGTGTGGCTTCAATTCTGCAACTACATTAGTGTTTATTGACTTTTTTTTTTCCCATCAACAGCATATTTCAGAGGAATCTTACTGGCCTGTTGGTAAGGGTGATCTTTTCCTAGTTAGGGATGGTATGCCAAGTGTAGAGTTCAAGGTGATTGAAACAGACCATGGTGAATATTGTGTCGAGCAATTTGAGGAAGCTGAAAAGAATACACCATCCTCAATTTTATTGATGAGCCTGACTCTATTGCTCCTTAAAGGGAAAGGACTCAAGGTGACTAGGAGAGGTATGTGGTATCTCAACTTCTGGCTTTAATGGATGGCCTTAAGAGCCGGGCACATGCGAGTGTTATTGGAGCTACCAGTAGGCCTAATAGTATAGACCAGCTCTGATAAGATTTGGGAGATTCAATAGAGAGACTGACATTGGTATGGCAGATGAAGTCGGACGCTTGCCTTAGAATTAATACCAAAAGTATGAAACTAGCTGGAGATGTGAGTTGATCCACGACTAACTTCTCAAACACTGCATAAAGCATTGTTTAGGATAACAAAGTGAACTGGCATTTGACTCCTTTTTTTTTTTTTTTTTTTTGTTTCCGTTGATCTTAAAATAGTTGCAAGAAATATATGGTTATTATGGAGTAAAAATTTCTGCCTTTTAAACTGAGGCTGCTCTGCAATGTGTTAGAGAGAAAAGGATTGTCATTGACTTTGGAGGATGAGACAATTGATGCAGAGGTGTTAAATTCAATGACTGTGGCCCAAAGAACGCTTTGAGACTGCATTGAGATCTTCAAAACCATCAGCAACGAACTAAACAGCGAGTACTTCAATAAAATTTTGTTACAAATGATGCTAATTATAATTAGCTCCTGAAGAAACTTGGGTGATTTATCGTTAGTTTAAAAGAAAAAATTGGAGAAATTCGGCTTGTCCCCCTTCTAAAGGTGTTCTCTTTTGGACCTCCTGGCTGTGCTAAAGCTTTACACGCAAAAGCAATTGCTTGTGAATGCCATTGCAACTCATGTAGTCATGATTAAAATTTGTTCATTGAAACATTTCTTCCAACTTCAGGGTATTCATTTAGTCATTTGCATTACTCTTGAATGGCTTATACTATGTTTGATTATTTGATCTGTGCTTATCTGCTTCCAGCTTGGCTTATCTTGCTAGATGTACTCGTGATTTGCGGTGCCGATATCCCTGAAATTTGTCAATGTGCTTGCAAATATGCTATCAGAAAATTATTGACAAAGTAATAAACTCTCCCTTGAAATTTCCGCTTTTGTATTCTAGCAAATGCATGACATAGTCCCATTCTTTCAAATCAATATGATTGCTCAACGTGCCAACATCTTGAGAATAAGTTTTTAAAGTTGTCTGTTTCATCTGTTGTAAATACTTAACCTTCATTTTGTTTCTTATGCAAGTATTTTGGAGTGATTCCGCCAGTGTAATAATCTGTTTAATTTGTTAAATTTGTGGTATTAGCTTTTTGCTCGGACCCTACAGCAACCTTGCGGATTTGTGACAGTTTCGGCTTGCAGACTGGACTGAGAATGCTGCAGCTGGAGGAGCTTCAGAATTCAGATCCTTTTGCTTTTCAGCTGCTGCTGCTGGAGATGGGTGATTACCGCTGACCAGTACAGCTAAACCAAAGATTTCGCCATTCTTTAAGCTGCCAGTTACTGTTTATTCTGTAATTCCCAAAGGAGTTGGAAAAAAAAAATACATAGATAGTAACATATTAGATTGGTCAATATTTAACTTATTTTGCAAGAATATGTTATAATAACTGCTGAAAATTATATAGATATGGTCATAAGATGAAACGAATATTGCTAAGACTCAGTTCAAATCAGATTAATCGGAATTTGTGGTCTTTCAGATATCGCAGGAGAAAGCTAAAACTGTACCCTTAGTTTTTGTTATTCTAACGTCTGTTGGATAAATGTTATTAGTGTAATAATTAATAGAACCTTCACATTTAAGAAAAAAAAACATGTTAATTGGTGCTTGTTTGGTAGTATAAAGTGAAAAGAAAATGATTTAAGGATTGCAAAAAGATTAGGGAAAGGTTTAAAAACATAGGAAAACAAAATTGTTTTATCACTTTAAAGAAGATTGAAGCAAAGCTGGGGGAGGCAGACAGAACAGTATTTGATTGACATTGAAATGACATTTTTGTTAGTTTTCTTTTATTATTGATTCTGATTAGCACTTTCCCATAATTCTAGTTTGTTGTCATTCTTATCTTCACGTGGGTGGGGATTGAATTGGATTGTTAGAATAGAATGAGGTTGAAATAAAATCCAAACGAACCTCATTGCTTTCTCTCTCCCTTTCTCCTCAATTATTCACTTATCCCATACAAACGCACCCACTCAGAAAAAGAGAGACAAAACTGAAGAGTTTTTACCACAGAATTCACATTACACACAACCAATTGAGTTTCTGGTAGCCACAAATATGGCAACAGAGAAATCATCCTTGAGTCTTTTTACATTCATCTTCGTATGATGAGTTAATATGCTGATTATATCAAATTTGATCTGCTAAATCAAAAGGTAATATTTTCTAATTTTCATTCAATGGTCTACACTAAGTTGTACATTCATGTGGAGACAAATGAAATCCTTTAAACTTTCACAAACACCACACAATTCTTACCTTCGTTTCTATGCATCAGCATTTAAAAAAAAAAAGTTGGAAAACGACTTCTCAAAATTGAGGCAGACGTTGGTCCCCTTCC